>RJWM01003606.1:0-111318 GCA_004363535.1 Dasyprocta punctata | reverse complement strand
ACACACACACACACACACACACACACACACACACACCTAGCACTTAGTTTACTTGTCCTTAGCATATTAGAAATAAAGGATCAAAACAGGAGAATCTGGGTGCCTGAGAAAGATTCCTAGAACTATCATCCTGAAATCATGCATAGCAGCTGAAGCTAATACAGAAACTAAGAAACTATAAGATGACAAATAGAATGCACAGCAATACTGAGATGCCAACAGTGGCACACACACATGTTTTTATGACTGGGGTCCTATGTTATTGAGAAGCAGTCGTGTTTATTTACTTTGGTTTTAAATAGTAAAAAGAATTATATACTTACAAGTGTGTGATACAAATATATGCACTTGTAAACACATTATTACAAATAAATTATTTGTGAGATTTAGATGTATTTGTACTACATGTAGTCTATAACCTATGTCAGACCTATATGATATGTTTTTAAGAAATGGACGCTCAGTCAACACATTTCAGTTATTTAGGCAATCCACTCATTTGCAATTTACTGTTTTTCCTTACTGTGTTATGAGAAATGTGGCATTTTATGATTTAGTTCCACTCTGTTAACTAGTATTTCATGCATGAAGGAGTATGCTTGGGGAAGAAACACTGAGATATGTATTAAAAAAAAATCTCATTGTATCAGCTAATAATATTTTCTATCAAACCAGTACATCAGGAATTGGTTTAACCGCCTTCTCTTCGCTAGGGTCTTTGCGGCTAGTAAAACATGCTCAACATGTCTTCACTAATGCCTTTCTTTGTAGGACAAAGCTGGAGTACTGAGGTTTAGACCTCAGCGCAGTCCTGAACTGTGGCCAGAGATTTTTGCCATTTATGGCCTTGCAGAGATCACACGGTCATATCCCATATGGATTTTCACTCTTTCTTTCTTACCTTCTGGAGCACCTAATTTCTCAGACTTTGCTGAAGCTGAAACAATTATCTTTCAATATGCCCATGGTTGCTCAAATGAGGTTATAATTTAAAGCTCGGCAAATCTCAACAATGGTGATATAGGTAGATATTCCACAGTCAGTGTAGGATGTTAAGGCAGATGTGGGCTGCCTGACAGCATGGCAGAGTGAAAGGTCCAATTCTCCCTAGAGTTTCATGCAATGACTTTCACCTGTACATTTAATTAGAATCTCAAGTCACGTATATTAACATTTGATATTCTTGTTGAAGGGTGACTGCAGATTGCTGGATCAGCTCACTATTGTGTGTGTGTGTGTGTGTGTGTGTCCAATTGAAACTCACAAAGTAATGAATTAGATAAATGTATATACTCCATTTTGCTGTTATTATTGTTAAGAAAAAGCTTAAATAACCCAGTTAAAGTAGGTGTAATATTGGCTATAGTTAAAATTTAGCTATACCTCTTGTTTGACTGTGTTTGAAATTCACAGTTATGTATTTCCACAGAGACAAATCTTATCTTGACAAATGGAAGGCAGTGACATAGTTGATGTCTTTTCCTCCCACCTCATGTAGGCCTATCCATATGGAGAGAGAAGGTGGGACGTTCTTCATTAGCCTGAAATTAGTTCAATTGGCAAGTTTGGTCTCCTGCCCTCAAGTGGTGATCTGGAAAAGTTCATTCAGATTTCAGAAGCAACCAATGACTGTACCCTGACAAACATGCACTTTGCTTGGAATTGGACTTGGTTTGAAAGATGCTAATGGTTTCAAAAGCCTTTAAAAGTTAAGAGCAAAGGGAAACAATCTGCTTCTTTATAAATAGTCTTCAAAAAGCTTTACTTTTATAAGAAGTTTCCTCTTTGGTTTAACAGATGCCAAGACCTCAGACTTTTAAGACTTTGGAAATTGACATCTCCTTCTCAGGTCCACTCGTTTGTCCATATTGTCCATATTGATTTATCCAAAGGCACATTAAAGGATGAAGAAGGCCCAAGTACCAGCATGCTCTCAAAGCTGGAATAAATCGCTTCCATCTGATGTTGGAAATATGGTGACACACTGCTTCTTCAAAACGGGTTTTCAGAGGCCCAAACCGAAGAACATCTAATCAATTCTGTAAGCCAGGCAATTTAATAATTGAAGCTTGATAGTTGTAATGTTCAGATCAGACCTCATCAGAACCTTCAACCTTATAGCTTGTGTTTGGAATTTGGGATAATGATGTGGTGGCAAAGATTCACTCTGCAGAAAAAAATAAAAAAAGGTTTTCCAAAATGAGGTTTCTAATTTAGTTAAAGGAAAGTTTTCTGGAGAAATGAAGAATTGTTTGATTTTTCTAGCTTTCATCCTTTGCTGTAGATATACTGCTGAGACAGATGAAATGCCTGTTCCTCAGCCACCAGCATCATGCTTTAATGACAAACCATTAGTTTTAGTTAAAAAATGATGCTCTGGTCTGAATGCAGGAGATGGAGGGAGCATTGCCTGTAATCTCTTATGGAGAACACAGGAATTGGCCCTTCAGAAGCATGCAAAAGAGAGAAGGGAAATACAGAGCAGATCTTTTACAATAGGGTTCAGGAACTTTTTTCGATTTGGGGGCCTATCAGGTAAAGGAAAGGGGCATAACTGGGCAAGGAAGGCGCTGGGGAACACAGCTGTGAACTGCAGGTGCATGTTAGATGCAAAAGGACCAGCAGCTGCTCAACTAAAGCCAATTTAGACCTCACAGAAAGGTGGGGTAAAGTATTTTCGGTGAAGATAAAAACACAAATTTTATTCCTACATATAAATGTTTGTCCAGATTCATGCAAGCAATGTGTAGCCAACTTAGAAAATGCCTGAGGTTACAATGAGGACCATGGGCTGCCATTTTTGTATCTCTAAATTTACAATGTTGGAATTCTCACACCGGACTTACAAAGTCAGTTGTTACACATTGTTCCAGTGAGCAATCTATGGCGCATACACGCTCACGCACGCACACACAAACACACACACACACACAAAAGCCGTCTCATAAACATCAGGTATGACTGGAAAGAAGCTGTCCCAAGACTCATAGGTACAGGCCTGGGAATCAGAAATGAGGAATCGTACATCTCTCTGTGTCTTTCAAAAGCTACAGGGTCTTGCTTTTTTGCTTTTCTAGGCACATCCCTCCATTTTCTCCTGTAGGGCTTCTTCTGTCTGTTTCTGGGTGTTGACACCCCACATACTTGACATTATAGCTCAATAACCTACCAAGAATGGATAGCACTCTCTCTGTCTCAGTCTAGAGAGTCTGACTGGTTTAACCAAGCCTATGAATTGGTTCTCTTTGGGTGCAAAATCTACTAGTCCAATTATCAGTGGCTTGTCAGAATGAGGTGGGATGAAGCGGCCCTGCATGTCATCTTCTCAAAAGTCTATGGGCAGGTTAAACTGAGACAAAGGCAAAGTTAGATATGGAAGTAGATTGACTGGCATCCAATATCATACATAAATTAATGCTGATTTTTTTTTTTTTTTTGCGGCACTGAGGATCAAACTCACAGTCTCACACCTGCCAGACAGACGCTTAAGCCACTGAGCCAAACTCCCAGCCCTTAATGCTGATATTTTAAAAATGGAAAAATTTGAGTTAAGTAATTTGCGATCATTGAAGAAAGTTTGGGAAATTTTGCAATGAAGCATAATGAAATTACCTCTAATCATTACTTCAAGTTCAGTACAAACATGTTGATATACTTACTTCCTGTTTTTTCTATACATAGGTCTTAAAATGCAGCATTTAATAAGAACAGATCTTGAAAGGAAAATTAATAGGCCCATTTCTCTATAATTTGTATATTAAAATTTACTTTAATGAGCTAGAAAAATTCTAAGTAATATATTGCAAAAAAGACAAAAATATGCATGGTCTTTGATCCAGCAATTTCTTATTTAAGACTTATTCAGAAGAAATTCTCAGAGATGTGCACAAAGATGTATGCATAAAGATATTCACCAATGAATTATTGATCATAGCCAGAGACTAGAAACAATGGAAATGTCTAACAATAAAGGACTGGAGAAGAAAAGTGTGAAACAGGCACCAGATATAATATTTTGAAGACAGTAAAAAATTGTGGAGACATAATTATTAAAGTAGAAGGGTTCACAATATGATGCTAAGCAGGTACAAAAGAACAAGGGCAATATGCACATATTTTTGTATAAAGTCATATGCATATGAAAAGAATTTGGAAAGCACTCACAAAATGTAATAATTTCCTCCAGGTAATAAAAAAAGAAAACATTTTTCCCTTTCAGTTTTCAATCTTTTCCAACATCTTATATTGAGTGTGTATTATTTTATAATTTGTCAACAAATCAACCCAATACACATGATAAATAAAAAAATCAGTTTTGTGACAAGGAGTTGCAAAAATAGAGTAAAATTAAGGTCAGAGATTAGTTAGCAGTGTTTAAAGCCAGTATAGAATAAGATGATACTAAACTTCTTGATCACAACTTCTTTAAGGAGCTATTCCAGTTATCAAGTGAAGTTCTAGGTGTTTACATTCCTTCTTTGTTTTGTAAGTCCATTATATGAAATTGAAGAGTATCATTTTATTCTTTGATAATTGAGATCTTTTTCAAGTTCTCATTCATGGAGCATTTTTTTCTCTGAGAGATTCTGTTTTCTTTTTATATACTGAAACTAGTATTTCTACATGGTACACAAATAGAAAAATAATAAAACAACAAAGAAGAAGAAAGATTCAGAGTTCTACAGCATTACCTTTCTGAATATCATTGAATCAAGCTAGATTCAGATGAATCTATATCTGGCATACTTAGGGAGTTAATCTTCCCGGTGGACTGAAAATGGAGTGAGATGTGTACATGTGTGTTTCTTTTCCCTAAGGACAAAGTACAGCAAATAGCAACAACAAAGGCAGTAGCAGAAAGAGCAGCAGCAATTCTTGTTAGTTTCTGAGAGTTCTACAACACTGAATGGTAAATAATCAAGAGTTTGATTCCTTTGTGATAAATTCAAAGGCAAAGGATAAATTCAAAGGCTAATAACTAACAAACTGCCTGAATATTCTTGTGACTCTGCAGATAAGATAAAATCATTTCATTTCATTTCCACCACTTTGTCTTAATTTAGATATAGATTACTCTATTAAATAGGTAAAAAATGGTCTCAAAGAAGGTTCACAATGGCTGATGCCATGATGCTAAATGCTAAGGATATTGAGTCTACCAAAAAATGCAAAAGGACTAAGAAGTCATCTCAAATGGTTCAAGATTGCAGCCTGTTTTTTTTTCTTAGCATTTGCATTAAAATTAATGTATGTATTTTATTTAATGCATGGTTAAAGGTTGAATAATATACAACACTTAAAATGAAAAGAAATATTCTTGGCTCCTGGTAATTTACTTAACCTAGTCCCATTTCTGAGGGGTAATTAACATTACCTCTCTGTGTTGGTCAGCTTTATGTAACTATTGCAAAATTTCTGATAGACAAATTTATTAAGAGGAAAGGTTTGTTTTGGTTGATAGTTTCAATTCATGATTGCTTGACTGCCTTGTTTTTGGGTCCTTAGTGAGTTAGAACATCATGGTGGGAGCCCATGGCAGAGGGAGCTGCTCACTCTATGGCAACCAGGAACCAAAGACGCAAAGGAGGGGAGGCAGGGGCCCAGTATCCCCTTGAAAGGGACACTGCCAGGGACCTAATTTCCACTTGACTCTACCTCCTGTAGGTTCCACTGATTCCCAACAGCACCATGGACTGGGAAAAAAGCATTTAACACCTAAGGCTTTGGGGATAGTTATTTAACCTGTAGCATTTCACTACTATCTATTCATGTACTTTCCTCTATCTATTCATATAAAATGTTCATAGTGCTGTTCTCTAATATATTTTTCTTAAATTGTCAGTATTTTGTCTATTGTAGTGGAAAAGGAATTAGCGTATAACAACATTAACCTCTTTATCAAGCACTCCACCTCTATCCAAGATCACACTTAGTTCCTTCGCAGGTCATTTTTACAACTCTGAAGCATACTAAGGCTTTTTATGTTTTGACAGATTTACTGACTCCTCACTATGAAGATAACACCATCAGGGTTTTTACATTTCTTCTACATCTACTTTCTCTTTATTCTTTTTCTATAATCGATCAACTACAATTTTCATTTTACATGAAAGCTTGAGAATATATACATTCTGTTCAATAATTATAGTGAAGTTACTCTGTACTTTGTCTCAAGATTGATTTCAAAAATTAAAAATAAATATAATTTATATTTTTCAGACAAGGTGGAATAGTGTTTTCCTTCTCAATGATTTTGTTCTACTCTGCAGGAGATTTACTTGATTTATTAGTGTATCAATTGCCTTTTTAAATTTGACAAGTTTTAGACTTCTAATAATTTCTCTTTGTGTATGTACTTTTTTGTAATATTCTCTTCTCAGTTTATGATTGCTATGTCCTCCCAGCCTTCTCTTTAAAGACTATTTAAAATATTATGTTCTCTCTTTTTCTCTGTCCTTCTGTCTCTCGTTTCATCTTCAATGATTTCTGTCCATTCTTTTCACTGTGGATGTTTAAACTTTTCTCAAATTTTATCATGGTTAGCATTAAAAATTTAAATGTGAGCTGTCATCTTTCAGGTGGTTTAGACTTGTTGAAGGGGAAAATCAATGATCAGAGAGAGGGTAGAAAACCAAAGATTATGTACTAGGATTCCTCAATGACAGAATGATGAGGGATTTGCTCAGGGGTGCTAATTCCTACTGAGACTACCTTACTTCTTCACAGATAATTTATTTAACATATCCAGATGACACTTCTCCCCACAAAAGATAACTAGATCACTTTAGAACTTTAGAGGAACTGAACTAAACTAAACTTTCAGGGGAAGTTGAGGAGAAAAGAGCTGACTAGTTCATTGAATCCTCTTTTAAAAAAATCTATCCTTCATCCTTTTTTTCTGGGGTTTATAACTCCTTTGGAAAAAATCTGTTGTCCTATTCACAACAATAATTTATTGTATTCTTCATCTTCTCTGGATTTCCATAACCTTCTTATAATGGTTTTACAACTCAACTATTTTTTGTGTAAAAGTTTTATGAAATATCTTACTCACAGATGATTCCACTCATTCTTTTTGTTGCTGTGGGTTTATAGTTGTTAGCTCCTTTGGTATGAGTATGATGATGTTTTGTGGGAAAAAGATAAATATAGATACAGATAGAGAAATTAAGTCACCCACACTGTACTTTTAACTAAGAAATTGTCTGCACTTTAAGATCAAAAAAATTGGAAACTACCAATTTCCTAACAAAATGAATACAATATAAGGACTAATGAATAGCACCAGGCTTCCAAGAATTGCCTTAGGAGTGGAAGGAAGGTACAATTTTTGATTGAGAGATACAAGAGATTTGTTGAATGCGCATGGTGGAGAACTGTGATTTAGAATTTCACTGCCGTGAATTCCATTCAGCTGGTGCATTCAGAAAGTAACAGCTGGCAATTGTGATGGATGTTGCATGGCAAGAAAACGTGGTCAGAAGTAGAGTGATGTTTTTAATAACAGAATAACAGATTCATGTGTTTCTGTAGGTTGAGAGACCAAGAGAATACATGAACATGTACTGACTGAGCCTGTGAAATGCTAAGAAAAAACTGAGTTGTCCGTAAAGGAGAAATAGGGACTCAAAAAGCACTCGCAACTAATATAGTGCATACTTCCATAGCCGTTCAATCTATATGCTATGATTTCTTTCAGAATGTAGGTTGCTTCTATTTATAAAAGGAGAGGCTTGTTCCAAAGAGTAGACTAGCACCTCTCCAGTTTGTTTTAGATATACTCTTATTTTCTATTGGATTTTTACTAATGCCAGTTATCATGTTCAGAAGGTCTATTTTATACTAGCACCATACTGAGCAATACACATATATTGCTAACAATCTAGGTTAGCATATGTCTTTCCAACGTATTTTAATTTTTTTTTCTTGAGACAGGGTTTCACTATGTAGTGTAGGCTGGCCTCGACCTCACTATGGAGCCCAGACTGGCCTCAGACTCATGGTGATCCTCCTGCATCAGCTTCCTGAGTGCTCTACTTACAGGTGTGCACCACCCTCTAAGCTCAATAATTCTTAAAGATATACTAATGCTATGCATTTACTTATTCATAGAATTCATTGTATATTCAACTACCAATCTAATTCTTGCAGATGCATCATTTGATAAATGAAAATGTTCAAAATCTAGAGAAGGAAATAGCTAGTTTTCTGCACAAGTTGAGGGCTTGATAATCACAAGCGGATTTTGTCAAATGTCGGTTCTTATGAGGCCTCAATTATACACGGAAATTTTGCACAGATTTTATGCACTGCATCATTTTCAAAATCAAAGAATACTTTAGCATTACATGTTGTAGGAATAATAGAGTGAATCTTGAAGATAAAGGGAATAAATACTTAGGAAAACAAATTATTCTTTAAGCCATCTCTCCTTTTTATTTTTCTGTGTTGATATTAGAACTGATTAGCATAATTTTCATGTGATGTGGGTTCATTAGCAGGCTTGGTCATGTGATCTTCAGTGAAACCTGGAAATAATAAAAACCACAGCCAGATATGTTTAGATTTAGATTCTCCAAATACCCTATGAAATAAACAAAACTAGTTGCTCTGTAACTTGCAAAACATGCACCAGATAAGTTGGACATCAATGCTAGTTTAATGAAGTTAGGCTTTAAATCAGACCTGGAGCTGCAGAAACAGACTTCATTTACTACCTTGCCCTAGTTCTGTAGACAAGAGACAATTTGAAACTATTTGTTCCTTTGAGAGGCGCCTCATTTTTTTTTTAAACAAAAAAAGATAGGGGGAACTCTTACTTTTATGATTGACCCTCCAAAGGTATGGCTCATATTCCCACTCGTTAGGTCAAATAACTCATTTCAACATCACTTCCCTTCACTTAGGGTCTATGTCACCTAGGAGACACAAGCAAGTGAGTTCCTCGGATAGTAAGAAGGAATTCTTTATCAAACTATTGAATTATGATTGGCATGAAACTTGCCTGTCAGCACAATGGTTTAAAAGTCGTCTAATTTGAGCAAAAGCATGGAAAGGATGTAATTATTCTCTCAGCTCCTCTGAAAATGTGGCCATATCCTTTTGAAATTTGAGTCTGAATACCCCAAAGTGTGAGCTGTCAGGCCACATCATGGCCCTGCTGCTGAGATGTTCTTCCATTTCTATTTCTCTGAGCATCATTCTGTTTCTCTGATCTCTAACTTTCTTTCTTCCTGCTTATTCTTGACAATGTGAAGGTCTGTGCATGCCAATCCAGGCAGAATATCCCAAGACTGTCTCAGCAATGCCTGGGTCCCTGTTGACATTATTAAGTCTCTACTACCATAACGGCCTATCACTATGATGCCCACATACTCCTGAGACTTTTGACCAAAGTCTCCCACGAGGGCACATCAGCCTCTCTCTACTCCACTCTTCACATAGAATGATTTCTTCCTCAAGTGCCATAATTTTAGCATTGCTCCTCTTGGGAGGCCTCTTGAAAGAGAGTTTCTTGTATTTTAATCAAATAGATGCTTTTGTGTAGCTAATCCTTACTTTATTTGTTTATTGTTACTATTTTTAAAGCGAATATATATTGGGCACACTGTGGCAATAACAATTCAAATTAATTAGAATGAAGCACCTAGGTTTTTCTTGACACAGAACTAGGCTCTCAACAAATGTTGGTTTTCTTATATTCAACTGGGTTCAGGTACTATACTAGGAGTCTCTATGTATATGTGTAACATTGTTGATTTGCTTTAAAAACATTTTCAGAATTCAAATTGTATTTTGTAAGGACGTGTTGTCATGTGGATTTCTATCTAGAACCAGAGAGGACCTTGTATCTCTGTCTGCCTATTGATATGGATATTCAGATATACAGTTTAACTTACATAATGGACCACTGAATAAATGCTATTTGGTAGGAGTGATTTGAGTCTCAGGTTTCTCTTGTTAAAGGAGTTGGTGTTAATCTTTAAAAAGCATAATTAAGCCAATGAGCCCTGTGTTGGTGTAGTCTTTGTTCTCTTCAGAAGATAACCTGGTCTGAGATTTCTGCTTCATGCTTCAGGACTTTTATAATTAATCGCTGCATGTAGTTAGGTTTTCCTGACGTGTGACCAAAGGTTAGTTTGCAGGCAATGCATTTTTTCCCATGAATGTATTTAGATTTATAATTGATTAATAATAACTTCTATGTGATACGGTGGTTCAGCATATTAAATGAGTTACCATAGGTAAAGTACCTGAAGGAATGCCAGGAATGTAATAAGAAACATGTGAGCATTTGAACCCTGAAGTCAGACCTCTTGCATTCAGATCCTAGTTCTGCCACTTCCTTGCTGTGCCATCTATAACAATGGAACTAATTCATAGGATATTGTGACATTGAATGCATTAAAGTATTAAAATTCTTCAAATATCACCCAGCATATAAAAAGCCTGTATGCTGGTTGTATTTTATCAGTAGCTTTAGAATTATTATTTTAATGAAAGCTTTTCATTTATCTGTAGAATTTGAGTAGGATTTTCCTCTCTGATCTTCCACTCTGCGCTTCCCTCCAGGGTCTCTGATTATTAGCTCTCTTGCTATATTGGCTCCAAATTTGCAGCCTTAAACTGATCATATTATGGACCATCTCTTTGCCTTCAGTTCTCTGCCAACTGTCCAGGCTTTACTTTTTGCATGTTACTTCGCTCCCTAGACTTGCTTTTGCCTGTGTTATTCCAATATCAGATGATCTGGGATGTGTCCATGCTTGACGCTGGTTAACCTGGTGGAAGCTTTGGGTGCCTTGCTGGTTATGACGAGAGGCAGTGAAGAGAGTGGAGAGCAGATGCACTTTGCAAAATGCCGGCCGTTAGGTTTAATGCAGAACTGTGGAGCCCATCTCTCTAACTTGAGAGGTTTTTACCTTTCGTTTTGCACTCACATTTTTCCTGCTGCTTAACAGTTTTTTGCAATTTATTCCTAATTAAGGAAGGATATTTTAAAATTCTCTTTAGCAAAGTAGCTTACTTCTTGGAGTCCAAGGCAATGACTCTGCTATTGTACAGCACAAGAAACTTCCTATGTAAAACCTGTTGTTATTCTTTGGTCACTTCATGCACAATGTGATATGAATTACCCTTTCAAGTGTTGTCACGCTCAATTCTCACAACAGCCTATGAGGTACTATTATCACTACTTCACAGGTAAAGGGGAGTGGAGGGTCAGGCTAGAAAGTGTGTGTGGCCACCAATGAACTGTAGCAGTTTGAAGACATTTCCCAGGGCACCTTTACCAGTGCCTGAAGCAGTAGTAGTATCTTTTTGTGATCCCGTATGAACCCACCAGATGCTCGAAGTGCTCACATATCACTTCTGCAAGAATGACCTTGGAATCAGTAACTTAGGAAAGAACTCAGAATATAGTCATTTAAAACTTTCTACTGCATGAAGGTGTTAACACAAGTGATACTACTATTTGTTTTGTTTTCACAGCGATAGGTGAGTTAGAAAGTAAATGAAAGTTGTTTCTTTTTCTTCTTCTTTTTCATTTTTCTTTTTACCTTCCAGAAAACAACCAAGCTGAGAGTACTCAATGAAAGAAAGGATTGCCTCAAAAGGGGTAAGCCTCAGGTGTGACGGGACCCTGAATATGCTGTTTGCTCACTACTTTCCCAAGATGGATGTACCTCAGATGGGAATGCCAGCGCAAATACTCAAAAGGTCTCACACCATTTTCTTTCCATGGCAAAGAATCTTCTGTGTCCAAGCATGGCAAGAGGCAGGGAAGACTCTTGCCTTCTCATGGCCTGGTGTGCATGTGTGTGTTTGTGTGTGTTGAATAACAAACATCTCAAAGACAAATCTTGATGGTTTTAACATGAAAGTCGTGTTTTCTCAATTTTAAGGGTAAGATACACCCTCTGGGTCTGATGAATAACTTCAGAGAGAGAGAGAGAGAGAGAGAGAGAGAGAGAGAGAGAGAGCGCCAGAGAGAACCCCTACATTTGTGTAAAATTCTATTTATCAACTTATTTGTGAAACACATAGCACCAGGGTAAATTTGATTCTAAAATGAATAAAGTAAGGTAACATATGTGCCTTCTGAATGTCAAGTTACGGATATCCATTAGATGTCTATCAACAAAACTTGTATGCTATAATTGATTTTAGTATTATATAGAGATTCAAATCTAGTTCTGGAATCAAGAGATGAAGAATTGGGAAATAAAGAAAGGGTAGAAGTGTTGTTAGGGAAAGTTTGTGTTTTTCCATAATGTCAGATTTCGTTGAATAATAATATATTCACAAAGTCCATTTCCTTACCATT
The DNA here is from genome assembly GCA_004363535.1 of Dasyprocta punctata. Classification (NCBI taxonomy): domain Eukaryota; kingdom Metazoa; phylum Chordata; class Mammalia; order Rodentia; family Dasyproctidae; genus Dasyprocta; species Dasyprocta punctata. The sequence continues at coordinate 98,993 of RJWM01003606.1, read as the reverse complement.
AGGGTTAAGTACTTTAAGATTTCACTCTTAACCAGTGAGCCAAACAATTATACGTTCTTTTGTTTTAATTGCTAATATCTATAGTACTCAAGTCATGCATCCCACTTCTCACAATAATAAAATATACAGGTTACAAAATGGCTAAGAAAGGTTTACCAGTTGCTGTAGAATTGAAGAGGGAGAATTAAAAGCCAATGTGGAGGATCCACAGAGATGTAGAAAGACACCACAGGTGACCAGATAGGATTACAGAACAGCCAGAGCTTCTTCCAGGCCCATCTTATCGAGAGGCAGAGATAGTTCAAAGTCTGAGTCTAGAGGGCAAGAAGTTCCAGTGGGCCCCATCAAGAATGGAGACAGAGCTGAATGTGGGGAACAGAGAGCTGCGGTTCATCACCTGTGAACCTCATGATGTGTTCACCTTGTGATATGGTGACATGACAGGACTGTGGGTGTCACCAGTGTTGGGTGCTCCTCCTTTTATATGATTCCAAGGAGGCGGTTGCTTCATTCATTGGTTTGCTGTGTCTGATGAGCTCCATGTGCTTCTGATTTAATCTAAAAAAATTACAGATAGCAATTTTTATTAGTAAGATTAATTAATTGATCAGTTTATGCCTTGTGATTCTGCTGTGAGGTTGGGTTTATTCCCTCCTCTGCCCCCAAAATTTGGTGCGTCCTGCATCTGCTGGTTATCTACTTGTCATGGAGAGGTTACCAAGTTACCTCAGTATTTGCACTTAAAATGAAGCAAATTACTGTTATATATAATGAATTCACTTAGGCAAGGTGCAGCTTCAAATCTGCTATTCTATACAACCTGGAGTAATTCACATCTGGGCACAGACTGCTATACAACAGGTGGAAAGAAGGAAGAGAACAGAGACTACTTAAAATGGAGTGAAAGGGAGTAAGAGAAGATATATGCAAAAGACTGTTGTGGGTAGACCTGTGTAATGGGATGATTGTGCGTCATTTATGTGTAAGAGTGACTAGATGTACTGATAATGAGAAGGAGAAAACAATGCGAATGGCTGTAGGCTTAGCTTCATTTTCTAATTCTGGAAGCGGTTCAGAATTTTCATTTGCTGTGGAACGGTTCTCTGGGTGGTTTTGGACTGACCCCATACCTCCCTCCTTTCTTACTCGTAGTTCTCAAGAGCAACTGTAAAATGTGTTGGAAGTGCAACAGCCTAAGAGAGGGAGGAACTTCCTGGTAAATCCTGGGCTCCACTCCTGACCTCTTTAGAAGGGGGTATCTTACACTTTAACCTGCGAGTCATGTCTTTTTGGGTATAAAACCAAGGGTGGGCTCCTTTTCAGACTCCTTCAGGGACAGTGTGAAGCAGGGCACACAGCGGCAAGATTCTATCCATCCTGAGCAGCTTCAAGGAGCCTTGGGAACCAGTGTACCTTAAATTCTTTGCTTCTACTGTTCCTTGCTGCCCATCTGTAAGTAGTGAAGTTGCTTCAAGTTTTGGTTATGTGAGTGTTCTGTCTCACACTTGTGCAAATAGCAGCAGCTGAAGCCCACGATGCAGAAGACTGGAGGGATACCCAGTGCACGGTTAACCAGTCTTGCACTTGCTCAAGGCCAGACTTCCCAGGTCACTCACAATCCTAATTTTGGGAAGATGTGAAATCTGGGATACACATCACCAAGACCACGGTGCTACAGTTTTGTGATATTCTTTTCATGAATAAGAAGCAAGAAGCCAAAGGTAACATTTTACTGAGAAGCTAATAGACCTTTTTAGATTCCTAATTCACTCTTCCTTGGGATGGACCCCAGTCGTAGTCCCTGCTGAAGGAATGAGTCTGAGTAACCATGAAACTCATGATGCTTCTCCCTCTTTTTTCCACCTATGTCACAACACATTGTCCTTGAAATAAACCCATGTTTCCAGAGATAAAGGGTCTTCTCTGCCTTCTGAGTCTGATGTTAAAAGTCTGTGTTTACAGAAGGTGGAGTATGTTTGAGTTTGGACACCTTGTAGCAGTAGGGTTGGGATGGGGTACATTGTCAGCCACGGATTTTCTGAATGATAACAGAGGAAGCAAGACTTCAAAGTGACATAGGCGAGAGAAGGAGATAAGAAGAGAGAAGGAAAAAGAGGTCAGTTGGCTTCAGAGGGAGAGAGAGAAAAGCAGAACAGTTGTTTTGATCATACAAACCAGGAAGTTCTTGGGTCACCAGAGATCTTTTCTTGAGTTTTTCTCAGTTGCCTTTCCATATCTGAGCTAGTTTGAATGAACATTTATTCCTTGCAATCTACAACCTCTAATGAAGAAGAGAAGTTATCACTTAACAAAAGAGTTTTATAAAAAGGAGACACATAGACAATAGCTGACTCTCAGTTCTCTGCAGGCACACAGAGAAAAAACACCTGTGGGAGAATGTTCGAATCCCTGAGAAAATGAGATTTTAATTAAATCAAGCTTCGATGTTGGACACTGTGCTAGATGTTTTACCAACATTTAAAAATTTATCCTGACAGCATGTCTGCAAGGTATGTAGCTACTACCCACATTTTACAGATAAAGGCAGAGACATGGAAAAGCTAACTAATCCTTCACTTTGCATGAAAGATTCAGGACTTGGAACCATGTCCTTTTCCCCTTCTACCATATTCATCTGCATTCACTTAAATTGGAATTTTGAAAATTTTCTTTCTCTTTGGTGCATTTTCTGGAAAATTTTCTTCTCTTCATTTGAACACTTCTCACATTTACCCTTGATATAAAGAAGGAATAGTTTTTGAACTTAGTCATGTAATTCACAATTTTGTAATGACTTTTGTTAAATTTCTGTCTGAATGTCTACTCTGGGAACCTCAGACTCCAAAACTGAAGCTGTTGTGGGAAAGTATTGTAACCAAAGGGATTCAGAGGATGCTAGGGGACTGCAGATAAATTTAGTATCCTGAGAAGCCCAATGATTCCCCCTGGTGGGTTGTTAGCTGAGTAACTCTTGGGAACCAGTTGGTTGGCCATAATTATATAACTTAAGAAATTACTGGAAGAATGTAAGGCATTACTTATGATACTTAAAATTTAGAAGGGAGGAAAAAAAAACCCCTTTGGAATCCACCCTGAGGACGTTCTGAATGGATTCCAGGCACACCATACTGCTCTTTACTGATTGATGTTCTGTTTAGTTAAATCCTGCTGTTTTGCAGAAACTATCATCCTATAACTTCATAGAAATTCCCAGAGGCAAAATCAGCATCTGTCCCTTATTCTCCATCACCTTAAAGAAATATTGCTGAAGACTGTGAGAAAATGTTTTAAGAAATTATGAGACGCTTAAATCTGTCCATCAATCAAAACTGCTTCTAATTTTTAAGGATATTTTAGGGTATTTTTGATGAAATTTCTGGTGAAATAGATGCTACTGGGATCAAATTATGGTGCTTAAAATATACATTGAACATGCTCTGAATCTCCAAATGATGTTAAATATCTTGGCTATCTATGTACTTAGAGATACATTTTACAAGCAAAAATGCCATTTTAATTTGAGTTTCTTTGCTTATATGCAAACTCAGAAGTCTGGCTCTTATGATTTTTGAAAATGTGAAATGAATAGGGAGTCTTGCTCAGTAAATACAGCTGTAAGTGACCCTGTTAAGGGATGCTCTTGAAATGCAGACTTTCATTTTATTATAAATTGCCCAGCAGTGTTTCTGTTGGAACCCCCCAGAGAGAGATCCACTTTCCCATCAGATTTTCATTAAGACCCATTTGCCTGAACCTTTGTCTGTTACCCTGCTTTTGGAATGCCTTGAGAATCAATCATTCCATTTTATTTGCCTGAATGTCATGTGAATATAAAAACACATGGTCACAGGTTTGTGATTAGTTATCCATAACAAGCACTCCTTGCATTGGCTTTTGTGTAGCTGTGCGTTTGAGTTATTCAGTCAAAAGTTGCTGGTGCTTCAGTGGGCAATATGAAGCCTAAAAGTTGGCTTTGTCTGAAATAACTGTAAAAGCTCTCCTATCATGATTACTTTTTGCAAATTTCTTCTAGAGGCAGAATCGCTCCCATGACACGCTGCAACACTAATTTCTGAAAGTTAATACTGTGTAAGTACTGCCACAGACTAATAGCTGATTGTGCTGGTTTCTCCTTTCTAATATTCATCCAACTCTTCTTTGCTGGGATATAATTAAGCAGGAAAGGAAATTCTGGAAGAGAGTCAAACTTTCACATGAAATATTTGAAAATTTTAATTGACCCTTCCTTTTTCAAGAGTCCTAAAACCTTTTGGCCTCTGAGACTGAAGACCAGAAATTTTATCCGTTTTCCTTTTCCTGGTTTTATAACTAAAATCGATTCAAACATTTGCCAAATGTAATTCAGACTTTCTGGTAACAGGCCAAGTTTTCACACTAAGCATTATGAATTTGCAATGAATTCATAACATTTAGTATTCATGGTAATAACACTGATCATTATGAAAAGATTTAATATTCATGAGGGTTACACTGCTATTTTCTCAGGTGCCACGATAATTTTTAATAATAATTCAGCATTTCTTAATGGGCAGTTGGCATAATAGAGTGTGATCCGAGAGTTTTAGTTAAGGGATATTAGGAGAGAGAAAGAAGGGCATTAATACAAATTTTGAAACTTGATCTTCCATGAGAACGTTTGATCAGGATTATTCTGTATTATTAAAACAAGCTGTCCCTGTTAAACGGCTTTGAAATGTCAGACAAATCTCCCCGTTGCATATGTAAGCTAACGACTGGTGCTGTGCACAGTTTAAAAGGGGAGGGAAAACAAAAATATTGGCAAATTCATTTTTTGGGTAGGGGGGAAAGTACTTTTAGTATTTGTGTCAGCTTTGGCCTCCATGTCCTTAAATTTGCTTTTTTACCAGCGCATACACTTCAGAGTATTTTTTTTTTCCAGGACGCCATCTGTTTCTTTGCAATTGGGGATGGTTGAATAATTTCCTGAGGAATTGCTGACAAGATGTGGCCCAGGAACAGTAATCCAGCAGGACCAGATTTCTCATTTAAATCACTAAGCTCAGCTGTGTTATAGCAAGCTCTTGATTTAAGGTGGTCATCCTGGGCTGGTGGAGGTTGATGGCCAGCAGCTCCCCAGTTTTTTCTAAAAACAGGACAATGGAACCAGCGTATATATCCTGTAAGTGGTTTTAGGTTCAAAAGCATTTAGGTGGCAAAGTATCACTCATCTCAGAGGGATATTTTTTTTTCCTTTTTGGACTTTTCCTTATTTCTCTTAGCAGAGCTTGAGTCTTTTCTCCAGTCACTCTTGAACTGTTGACCAAGGGAACAGAAAGCACCTAGAATTAATTAAAGCACTATGCACCTTAGATTCCAAAACAGACTTTATTTATATTATCTTACATAATGCCCACAATAACCCTATGACTTAGATATTGCCTTACTTACTTTACAGATGAGGAAACAGAGTCTCAGAGCATTTACTAACTTGCCTCCAAGCACACAACTAGTAATTAATAAACCAGGGTTTATAAATTCTTGTCACCTCGAAGCACATAGTCTCATAAATCTATTTCCTTAGGTTGGTCAATCCCAAAATGAAGTTGACTGATCACCAAGATTAGATGCAGCAAAACTGACTAAAAAATGAAACTGCTGCTCGCCACTTCAGACTTACCGAGTCAGAATCACCAGGTTGGTGGGCGCCTGGAGTTCTCAGCAAGCTCCCCTGGTAATTCTGATGCATACTAAAATACGAGAACCACTGTCTTACAGCATAATAAATGTTATTTAATTAATTGGTTCATTAAATATTGAACAGTTAAAGTCATTATAAGGCTAAGAGTTGAGTTGAGTGAAATGAAAAGTAAAAAAGTCTAGTGCTGCTGCGGAGGCAGGGATGGGGCTGAGCCCAGGATAAAGAGATGAAGACAGGGACCTATTTTCTGAGGAATAAATCACAGCAGGGTTTACCATCAGATTTTGGTTCAGTACCAGTGATGACCTTCTATGAACTGTATCTTTTTCTACTCCCTTGTTTTCCATGTCAGCTGACCCAGTTGAACGTGAGTCCAAGCACCTGCCTGCTTGACTGCCAGTCTCTTTCTTCTGTGGAAAAACCAAGAGAGGTCGCATGTGCTGTGTTTTTCACTTCAAGTGCTGTCTATTGTGGGTACCTAAGAAGGCCCTGATTTCAACCCAATATTCAGCAGTTCACTTTCCTGCTCACCTTTTCCGTAAAGATTTGAGTAAATTTGGTATGGCATCTCTTAGGATACCGCATACATTTAATTTTTCCATTGCAAACGAGGTGAAAAAGAAGCTATGAAGTTGGGTACTGTCTCTGCTAAACTTGATAGTGCTCACATTAAACTACTGTTGGACATATCCTAATAACAGATTTGAACTGGCTTTAGAAAAGGAAGAGAAGTATTTAATATAAGGGTAAAGAAGCATCACAAAGATTCTAAAGTTGGGGATATGAACAGGCCTTAGCATGTAATTAGAAACATGGACAGTATTTCCCAGAAATTTTCCTTGTCACAAAGCATTGGTCTGTCCCTCTTTTTTTTTTTTTTTTTTTTTTTTTTGCGGCACCGGGGATTGAACTCACTACCTCACGCCTGCCAGGGCAGGCGCTTAAGGCACTGAGCCAAGCTCCCAGCCCTGGTTTTTTTTGAGGCAGGGTCGCACTATGTAGCTCAGGCCAGCCTTGCGCTCGCGTTGTAGCCCAAGCCGGCCTTGAACTCACAACGCTCCGCCTACCTCAGCCTCCCGAGTGCTGGGATTAAAGGCGTGCGCCACCACGCCCGGCTGGTCTGTCCCTCTTTAAGACTCTCGTTTCCTATGTCTTAGACTGGGGAAAGGAGAAAGTATCACAAATGGCTCTCTTGCATCTTCTCTATTAAAAAGAACCCAGACTTCTTCCTAGATGTCCCTTCCAGTTACACAGGTAAGCAATCTGATCGGTTTAGCTTGGGGCAACTCTCATGGCCAGGTGGCTAGGTGTAGGGTTAAGGGAATGTGGGAAGCTGGAGCGGCTCCTATATCTGGCAAAGGAGGAAGAAACTATTGCCTTCCCAATGAAAAGGGGTCTGGGAAGATGGTTTGAAACTGAATTCTTCGAGAAATGAACAGAATGCTCTTTGTCAATGTCTTGAATCTGTTTTCTCTCTGGGTGGAAGAGAAGGGAGGGATACCAGTGAAAATGGAGTGCAAAAATGACAGCTTTGTATGGAATTTCAGTATTTAATGGAGTCTTTAAAATTTGATGACAGTTTTCTTCTTCCCCTTGAGATATCCTCTCCCAAAATTAATACTAACCAACTCAGGAGAAATAAATAAAAAGAAAAAAAACAATTGCTTGTTATCCTTGAGAGGTATGGATTTGTATGCAATGCATTCTGCAATTAAGTCCTAATGACACAATATTATGTACGTAGCTTTTTATGTGTGACTCGCTGTCATCATCTTGAAGCAATATTCATCACAAATATGGAGAGAGTAGTAATGTTTCCAATTTGCATTGAATTGGGTGGTGACAATCCATGCTTATTCCATCTGCAATGACATCTCAACGAGGGTTCTTTATGAAGTATTTGTATAATAAAGAAGAGTAATACTTGATGGCAGCTTCTTTCAGTCATTTTCATACATCTTTGTGACCAGTTATCTTTATAGAACAAAGACAAAATACCAATGCTATAGCATTCTGAAAATCCCAGATGCTGGTCTGAAAATACCCGACTCATGCATCCTTCAGTTAGAGGGCAAGGCAGTGTATTCTGGGATAGCTTTGATGTCTTCTTCTAGTAAGTGTTTATTGCCCACGTCACAGGCTAAGAGCTTTTGTAGGCTGGACTTGTCTTGCAAATATTATGCATGTATCTTGAGCAAAATACATGTGTATTACTCTGACACACTTTAAAGCTGCCCTATGGATATCTTATTCAGTTGAGTTGTATACTTTATATTTTTATTTAAGTTTTCAGCCAATAAAGATGTTAAGGCCTACTGATTGTCAAGTGTTGCCCTAGCACATTTCCCACCTGCATGTCACTTGATCATCCTAACACCAGATTATGAAACTGATGCTCAAAATAACTAGCTCAAAATAATGATTAGCAGAGAATATGAGCTGGCCTGGTGTTAAAGTATATGTTTTTTTTTTCATTATTTCCCCCAAACATACACAGTGGGATTGAAATTCAGAAAGGTTCAAGAGTTACAAGATTGTGCAGTCATTAAGAGTGAACATGTTGGCTTTAAAAATCTCACTTATCTGACTCTAAATCCTGTGTTTTTTCTACTAGAACTTGTGTATTCCAGACTGAGATATTTTCATGAGTAAAACCATGGAGAAAGAAAGGTAAAGGAAATGCCTCTTTTGAAAACTCTTTAGAGCGAACATGTTCTTCCATCTATGTTCCACTGAGTCAAAGTAAGTCACATGACCAACTCAAACGTAATGCATATTTTGCTTATTATACATGGTGGTTCTGCAAAAATTGCATGAAAATGTGTACATGTATAATCCTTTTATAGCTAAGGAATAAAGTATTGGAACAATAATGTACTCTAGCAAACTATGCTAAAGCATTGCAATCTTAAACTATATAGAAAATTAGAAATTGTCAAATGACTTTAAGCATCATTGCCTTTCTTTAATCCTAAATTAAAGAACTCGAAGTGAAGCTTGATACTTTTTACATCCCTTGTAAGACTTTGTGCCATGAACATAATAGAAACTTCAACATTTTAAGAATAACATAAAAAATAGAAAATAAATGAACTGTAATAAAGTTCTGCAGTTTTTAGATCTCTTCAGAATTAAACCTTAGCCTGACATCTTAACTCTGCCATATCTGATACAGCACTTTATACACTTACCAAGAAGAAGAAATTGCAGTCCAGGAAAGTGAAAGTAAGTTATATATGAGAGAGAGTTATGCTGGGTTGATCATTTTTTTCCATTTTTTGGTCTTTTTGGTACAGGGTTTCATTATGCAGTTCAGACTGGTTTTGAACTCACTTTGTAGCCCAGTCTAGCCTCAAACTTACGATGATCCTCCTGCCTCAGCATCCCGAATGCTGGGATTACAGGCATATGCCACCACGCCTGGTGCCATTCTTGAATACAATGAGTAGACAAACTTTTGTGGTAGGATAGAGCCTTGTCCCATTTCCACTCTGGTTGTTGAAGCATAGAAACCCATCAAGGTCATGCTATAACATGCTTTCAATATTAGTGAGAGAAGAACTTGGTTATCCTATCGAAATTCCAACCTAAAGATGCCTATTCCCAGCTTCACTCTCCTGGGTGGGAGTGGAATCTGCCTGTCTGACTTTGGAGAGAGGACAGCAGAAAATTGAACCAACACTTTGAATTTTAAGCTGAAAAGCAGACAAAAAGGGAAAGCAACAAAGGAGAGGAGATTTCAGATGCCCATGTATGATGTGCATGGTAAGACGAGAAAATAAATATATGACATAATTTTTTAGTTTCTGCATTTATTTATGATCAGCCAAGAGTAGGTTGGTAGGATGATTTCTTTTGGTGTTACTCAGTCCTCAAGATATCATGCCTCAAAATGTCGGGATAATGCAGTCTGGATTTTTGAACAAGGACTCCAGTGGTGAGAAAGGAGACAAGAGAAAAAAGGATAAGAAGATTTGTTGCAAGATATACAAGGTGGTAAAAACTTAGCAGGCCATTTTGGGCAGTAATTCTCCAAGGCAAAGGGCTGCTCCCAAGGGCTGGACTGTCTGATTCTTAGCTTTTTGGTGTTGAACAATTCCGGGCCCTTGTGCACATCTCCACCGGGACTGAAAGAACTGAGTTTTAAGCAGACTTTTGTGTCTTAGAGTCTTCTGTTGCCTGGGCCACTGGGGACTCTTTACCATTGTTAGTTAAAAGCTTGATAACTGTGTTCTGTTACGATATAATTAAATATTTGATTAATTGCTTCAGCTTTATTCCACAGAGTATGCAGTTTTCCCGAATCAAAGAGTTTGTCTCAGCACGGTGTCAAGAAACATGAAGATTTAAGGCTCACCCAAGCATCAACTCAGAGCTGATGCAGGCACTCAGACTCTTGAGGCTGCCGAATGGTAGATTTAAGCAAACATTTTTAAAAGGGGGGGACTGTTGCTGCCACTGAACTAGAATGATAACAAGGTGTGATAAATATCAGAAAATGCAAGCTTACATTTCAATATTTGAAATGTGTTCTGTGGATCTCTGTTTTTGACTTTCCTTATTAATGGAGGAAAAGGAAGGCTAATGTGAGAGAGGTCAAAATGTCGAATACACTCAAATGCAGAGAAAATCTTCCCTTTCACCAGACATTTCCTGATCGCTTTTTGTGCATCAGACATAAATTAGTAAGACTGCCTTCAATGTGCTTATGTCCCACCAGAGGATACAGACCTTTGAGAAATAGACTCAATGTAGATAAGTATTAATTCATTCAAAAATAGAGATAGTCTTAATGTGGCGGAGAGAATGAAAAAGTGAGGTTCAGAAAAAAGAAACAGTAAAATGATTGAGATTTTTCATGATTGTGCTATTTTATTTTTATTAACATTTATTAATTGCACATACTATTTTATTTCTCCATTTAAAATTATTTTATTTGTACATGTGTATAGTACATGATGGTTACATTCATTGTGGGAAGCTGGTACCTGTCTATAATACTTCTTAATTCCTTTTCTTACCCCCTTTCCCTTCCCTCCTGTCCTTCTTCAACTATCTCTCAATCCACTTTCCTTTGTTGTCTGGTACATGTTTGCAGTTCACAATGCTTACATTTCTTGATTTCTTGTGTGGAGATTTTCTAAAAAGGATCCTTAAAAGGTGAATGAGCAAGGTGAGAAGTATGGGTAACCAGTGTCAGCTCTATGCCAATGCCATCATGATTAGTTTTAACATTACGAAGGAGTGAAAAGCACCACCTCAAAATCAAGGAACTGGACTGGTGTAAGTGCTTCAACTATTGACTACATTTGCCCTTCTCTGTGATTCAGTCAAGTCTGCGTAGCGAGTTCTGGTTCACTGGATATGAGCAGAATTGCTGCTTGTCTCCTCTGGGTACATTGGGTCTCCAAAGTACCTTTCCAGTCCCTCCCTTCTTATTGAATTGCTAGTGAAGACTATGACACAGAGAGTCACTCTGTGGCCTGCTTGGTTTGGATTAGATTCTCTGTCTACAAAAAATAATTTTTTGTGTTTTGAATCACTGAGTTTTGGGGTTACGAATTGCAACACTTAGCCCTACCATGAGTAGTATAAAAATGAAAATAATATCTGCTCTATTTTTCTACACTTTCTGAGAGTCTCTCAAATGATAGTAGATGTGAAAAGCGTTATGAAATTTTAAATACCAGCTCAGTATGATGAGGCACTCCTGTAACCCAGCACCCTAGGTGGCTGAAGAAAGAGGATCAAAAGCTCAGGACCAGCCTAGGGAAATTAATGAAGCTCCATCTCAGAAGTAAAATTTTAAAAAATGGCTGCAGATGTGTGAGGCATAATTGAAAAATACTGTGGAGGAGAAGGAGCAAGAGATGAGAATATAAACCCCGCGACCTGTCTCTTCCTACCTGACCCCATTTCATAATAGCACATTCAACTATGAATTCATCAGTGGGTTAATCCAACTATGAGTGTAGTAACCCCATTATCAAATCACCTTCTACAGCCTCATCACTGAGTATGAGATTCTGGGAGACATTTATATCCAAACCATGAGAGAAAGTATATACACTTGTGCCTTATATTTTGGAAGCTTCATCAACTTTAAGATGCTAAAAAAAACTTTCCCAGTTTAGTAATCTCATATAACTAATTTAAGCCACATTTTGTGAAATATACATATGAGATTTCTTTAAAAAGAATATGTACTTTTTTTCTATTTCCACCGCTGAGATCAAAAAAGGGAATCTGTATCCCTGGCAACAGAAGCTTATTATAAAAGATAATAATGTTTGACTTTGATCATCTGCATCAGACTGTTAATATAGGTTTAGGTGAATTTTTCTAAAAGGATGCTAACGTTAATATTTGCATAGTCAGAGTTCAAGTAAATTTGCTGTATTCTGATATATCTGACTAAGACATCTCTAATCTTATCCTTTATTGTCTTCTTCTCATCATTCATTAGTGTTCTCGACAAAATGTAATGCCACCTAGATTGGAGGTGGAATGGAGGAGTATTATATGTATGAAAGGTAAGACTCAGAAGGATTTGCTTTCAAGTAATACTGAAGAGAGCATCTCAGGTGATGACTATGGGTGGACATAGATTCGGTCTGCTTAGGGCACAGGCATGAAGATGCTTTGAAATGCTTCTCAAAGATTCTAAATGGCAGTGGTGCTGAATTTTAGGTTGATAACTTAATCATTCCAAGTCCAGGCACTTCACCAAAATTACTAGGAAGAAAGGAAATGCAAAATATAAGAACAGAACACATTGGACTCACTTATTTCCTGGTCAGTTTCACATTCTGGTCCTCCCAGGTATGTGAATAGAATTAGTGGGATGTGAGCAGAGCATCATCAAGAACTACCCTGTCCCCAGAGTAACCCTACCGAGATGCTTCCACATTCTTCTCCAACAGACTCACTCAAGTTGATTGCATCGTTGTCCATCTGGGCCTCTGTTAATTGAGAGCCCAATGAATTAAGAAAATTTGGAGAGGCATATGAATTGAAAACAAGACACAATAGTTACAATGTTTACTGCTCCACAAAGTATGATGTGTATTTTCACTTTTTGCAAAAATGGAGTAATTCTATATTCACAGCTTGCATTTTTAATTACAAAACATTGTGACTATCTTATACTTAGTGTATATTTTACTATTTTAATGCTTCTTATTGTTGAACACTTAAGTGTTTCTATTTTGTCTAGTGCTACACTGGGGATTGAACTGAAGGCTTTGCATTGACCTACATCACCTCTAAACTTTTTCTCTCTCTTTTTTTTTTTAATTTTGAGATAGGGTGACTATAAATGGCTAAATTGTTCAGGCTGGCCTTGAACTCACAATCCTCCTGACTTAGTCTCCCAGAGTATAGGGATTATAGGCATAAGTCATCATGCCTGGGTTGCTTTCTCTAATTTTTTACTCATAAAATGGCGCTTCATAAATTTTAGAGTTAAACTTCATTTACCTTTTGGTTATTGACTAACAATTCTTCCTAGAAATGTCATTTGTCTGAAGATTAGATTTTAAAAATTTGTTTTTCATATGTGCAGTCTAGTTGCCCTTCAGAAAAATTACATAAATGTACACTCCTACCAACAGGGTGAGGGGACTGATTATCAGCATCTATTTTGAAAACTCAGTATTAAATCAGTTTTAACACTGACCATTTCATAGCCGAGAAATTTGGTAACATTGTTGCTTAATTATGTTTTTGGTATTAATGGGGGTTAAGTAGTTTTCATATTTATTAAACTTTATACTTTTTGTGAATTTGGTATATATCCTGTGCATATTTTAATTTTAGAGTGCTCATGTTTTTTGATTTGTAAAAACTGTTAAAGATAATAGCTTCCTTATTTTGTAGCATTCATTTTTACATAAAGAAATTTATAAACTATTTTTTATAGTCAGATATTATGGATTATATCTAGAAGTCCCAGGAGCCTCCTGTGCTCATAGGTGGAGCTGTGGAAGGTGACTGAATTAGGGGGTTAGGGCTGACTCTGTGTTAGGAGGTGGGGCCTGACCTAGGGGGTGTGGCCTGATCATAGTGGGTATGGCCTGGGCATAGTGGGTGTGGCCTGGAAGGGTTTGTCTCCCTCTCAGCTCCTCTCTTTACTCTGTCTGCTAGCTGACCATTGAGGGAAGAGATTATTTGCCAGGGTAATTGAGGTTTTGTGGTGAATGAGCATCTATTTCTACTTTCTTTGACTTGAGATTGAAATTAGTTGCTTTTTTGTCTTCAGCCTTCTATAATGTAGAATATACTGTTTTTCTTCCCCCTTAGGTGGCTATCAGGAAAAGTTATATTCTCCTGGAATATGTGTATTCCCTCATGTCTCCCCAGCGGTGTTTATAGTTCCTCATACAAATCACCTGTATTCATTCTATAACTAGAGATAGATTTAATGTTTTTGGACCCTGAATGTACATTAGAAATTCCTAGAGAACCTTTAGGATGAGATAACTGACTTTTCCCCAGAGATTCTGATGTAGTTCATCTGAAGTAAGATTAGGGCAATTAGTAATTCCAATATAGAACTAGAATGAGAACCACAATTTACAAAATCCTGGAACAAATCAACTCTAGATTTTCCTGGGAGGTAGATTCTAGATTTTGAAGTGTTTGACATCCTTTATTTCAATGTAGTTTGATTGTTTTTTTTTTAATTAATGAACTGGGGGAAATTTATTAAATCTCTTTCTCTTCTTGTCTTTTTACTATTATTATGTTTTTGCAATACATAATAAATACTCTCATCATGGGGAATTGGTGCATAGAAATTGCATCCTGATCCTTTTTTACTTGCTTCTTGATTTTGACTTGAATCTCATTGCTAGACATGCTGCATTAGCATGGGGAAAGATGAAAGCGAAGGTAGGAAGGGTAAGAAAGTAGGAATACTAGAAACAAGATTTTCCTCCCTTAAAGATCTCTGTGAAGCCGCAATAAAAAGAGCCCACCTTGAAAACATACTTGTATTTCTGAACCATTCATTTAATGGCATGTAAACAGAGGGGGACATTTTCCTTTAATGCTCAGCTGCTTGCCATTAATTTTTCTATCTAGCTGGGGGACTTCAAAAGATAACATAGCACGTGCATGTATTTACAGTTGCCACATGCTGTGGATTTCAGCTTTAACTGGGTTCCTTGCAAATCCTATTTGCAGTTTCCTACAAATGGCTAGGATAAGAGGCATTTTTGGTTTAAGCATTTCAAATAAACAGATAGAAAAATAATGACTTAACCTGTCTCCTGCTAATGGCATTTAGACATAAGTGCACTGCACTTTAAATTTTTCCAAAGATTTCAACACTGTTTTTAAATGATAATGGATAAAAAATCTTTTATTTTAAAGATTGAATTCTGTATTATTTTTCCACTGCCTAAAATTCGTAACAAATGACAGAAACAAGAATGAGTATTTTAATGAACTCTCAGATGCAAACATGGAGATATATGGCTGGCTCCAATCATATTTTCCTATGAGAACCATCCCTCTAAGTTTTCTTCCTAAGTTAACTCCTTTCTGAAAGTGAAGTGGAGACTGTCCCCTACTTGCCAGTCTTCAATATCTGGTCATCATGGAGGAGATATGAACTGATTGGAGTTGTTCTTTAGTTCTTCAACCAACCTGTCTATTTTCAGTCCTAATTCTGATTCCTAGCCATAGATTTTTTCTATCCTAGAGCCTCTCTAGTCTTCATGGGCACCCTGACTGCTCTTTACATTGTATCTACTTGCAGTGGATTCTGGACTGAGAATGATTCATTGGCATAGTTCTAATCTTTTCATTTAGTGCAATAATCAAAGTCGTGGATTTTGGAAATAAATGAACTCAAATCCATATTTTGTACGTAGGGATATGGATGAGAAAAACCTTTTTTTATGGAAAGAAGTGGAAGAAAAAGAAAGAGGATGAGGAAGAGGAGGAGGAGAGGAAGAAGCAGCTTAATGTTGTTCCTACTGCAAAGTCTATGAGGTTTTAGAAAATAATTGAAAAACTAAATATATGTAAGATTTTACAACACCATTTATAACACTTTATTAGAATGATAAATGTCTACAGAATTAAAAGAGTGGAGTTTTTGGCAGACTAAAATACATTTACCTAAGAACAAATTACTGTGGAATTTCTGTTACTTTCTTAATATTTTTTACCAATTTCTGCCTGAGGCATTATGCCTAGCAGTTTCAAAAGTATAAATCATTATCCACAGCTCACATCACTTTATATTTTTTGTTTAATTAACTGTCTCTCTTCTCTTTATCAAGAGGAATAAAACCTTATTGCTATGTATTTAAATTTTTTAAAGTTTATCTTTCTAGTACTGTTTAAAAGGTAACGCCATGCCATATGCTGTGCACCAGAATGGCTGTAAATAATCATAAAATTAAATGCCAGAATTTACCACTGCATGTGGTTTCTCATTAAGGTTTGATGAGGATTCCCTAAACCTAAAATCATTGAGGAGTTGATTTCCTATATTACCACGCTGTTTTCTGAGCCTTCTTGCTGGCCCACCTACCTGGGTATATAATTAACTTCGGCTTTCAAAGGCTTCTGGTAGATCTGGGCTATATCTTTAGGAAAATATGAGGTTATTCTCTGAAACACATATGTGCTGTAGGAACAGAAACTCCAGAGTATCTTCTGTGTCTGTTCCCTAATATGATGGCAACCATATGCTCTGGATATTCCCTAGCAATCCCAAGTCATGTACACTGATCTGGGGTTTGGAAAATACAGCCAATACCATATGTAACACTTTAGTAAGTAGGGAGAATAGATCAAGTTTCTATTGCTAATGAGCTAGCTGTTATTTTAAGATGAATACCAAACTGACTCAGACTTTATCAGTCATTCTTTTAGATTCATTAGTTCAGCTTTTTTTCTACAAATAATATGCTTTGGAGAATTAAAAAATCACAAGTTCAAGCTCACTTGAGCAATTTAACAATTTAGATTCTGTTTCAGTATAAAAGAAAAAACTATAACAGTGCTGGAACTGGGTTCAGTGCAAAAAAAAAAAAACCAAAACCCAAAATGTATATATATATATGTATATGTATATGTATACGTATATGTGTGTATATATATATATATATATATATATATATTCATGACCTTATATTAACAACTCCATTTAAATCCATTTAGAAGAGAGATTATAGACATTAAAATTAATATATTTTGCATATTTATATTGTAGTCATGACTTGACATTCTTCTTTACACACAGTATTGTAGAAATGATGAATTTCTGTAACATTTCTATAGCAGGCCAGGTAAGGTCCTCTGTTTAAAAATCAGGTTAGAGAAGAGTTTACATAAATTAAAATGGAGGTTTTTCTGTATAGGAGCTTTGCTGAACATGATGGTAGCAAGGAAAGATTAAGTCTACCAAATGGGGTATTAATATTTTCATACTATCAATGGATTTAGTTTCAATTCTACCACTAGCAAAAATAGGGGTAGTTATTTCAGTAACATTTTAAAATGCTATTTTTTTGGCCAAAATAGTGTTATGTGGACTGAGGGTGTCCCAAAATGGATGGTGTGGATTTTGTTCCAAAACAGATAGAGATATAGTGGTTAGAGAGGAGCATAACTGATGGGTAAGTCCTAGTCAGACAGATGTGGAGTGTCTTTATCACATATGGTGGAGCAAGTTAAATAACTTTCTGTGAGCCTCAGTTTTCTCACTGGTAAACTGAGGAACACAAATTTACCCTGCAGGTTGTTGTATGGTTTAAACAAGGTGGTATTAGTAAAAAAGAATTCAGCTCACTTCTGGCACCATGTAAGTCATTCGATAAATATTGGTGAAAATAGTCCTTGCTGTTTTAAAAATTTAGTTTCTGCACAAATTGGTAAATGATACATGTCAGCATCATGCAGCACTCTCATTCAGCAGAAGGAATAGGAAGTATTTGTCTTTATGTTTTTCAGTATTACATTGGAATAGAATAACATAAAATTGCATTTTTGTTTCCTAGTGGCAGATATCACAAGGCTTAGAAATTCTGTTTCTCTGCATTTCTCTTGGTCCTTCTATTCTCCCCATGGCCAGAAATCCCCAGACCTTTAATAGTTTATGTAGCTTCCTAAAATACAGAAGAATTTTTCTTTTCATGGAGAGGGCTGGCTTCACTGTAGCACTGGACATAAATTCAGCCATCAGAACCAAAATAGAGCTGAAAGACAGAAAACAATTTTTTTATTTTGTTTATGTTAGCAGCTTTATAGTGCAGTGCATTTTACCTCACAAAATAAATTAGCTTTATTAATGCAAGTGAGATTAAGTAAAATAGGCACTATAGTAGAACATACTGATTGTTAAGAGTATGCACTATCTCTGAAATACACTACAAAATGCAAAATTAAGAACACTGAAGTGCTAAGGATGTTTTGAGACATCTACAATAAAGGTGTCCCTACTTGAAAAGGATAAAAAAGCAGGGTTAACAAGAAAAGATGACTATAGGCTAATTTGGGGGTTTAATGTCTTCTGAAAGACTCATAAGGTCTTTGCTGGAAGAATTCATGTACTACCTAGTCCAGAATCTTTCAACATTTTGTTTTAAGACTATGGCAGTTTTTGTTCATGTGAAATTCTAGAGCATAGTATACCAGTAGAGAATAATCCACCCACATGGGAATGGGTATAGAGACCCTGGAAACTGCCTGCTTGGTTCCCCACCTTCCCTATTCCCTTCAGTGTCTCTGCTTCTCTCCAGGTGTTCATTTGGGTTTCTGTAAGATGATATTTGACATCTTAGAGTTTTTAAGGTATCAAAGGCCATGAATTATGGTGGTGTTATGGTTTGTGTCTAGGTGTACCCCCTCAAAGCCTCATGTGGTCATAAGGTTTTTTCAGAGGCGGATAAATCTAGAGCATGTGATGCTGGGATTAAGGGTGTGTGATTAGTAAATCAGCCCATTGATTGGTTTGGCCTAGTTCCGCCTAGGATTAAGGGTATGAGTGCTACACTCCCACCCTAAGGTAGGTAGCCTGCAAAACAATATAAGGGACAGAAAGAGTCACATCTCCTTGTTGCTTTTGCTTTCCTGTGGGTATAATGAACTGTTCTCCGTGATCCCCCTCAGCCAAGCCACCCTGACTTGGAGCCAGCTGATTGTGGACTGAAACCTCCGCAAACCGTGGACCAAATAAACCTTTCCTCCTTTAATTTTGGTTGTTGGGAGTTTTGTTGTAGCAACTAGAAAAGTAACTAAAACAGGTAGGCTCATTGAGTTCTTTCTTTTCATACAGGAAAAAGTTGAGACCTAGAGAAAGAAAATTGTAAATTTAAAATGATGAGCTAATTAATGCCAAACAGGTTACAAAACCTGTCTGTTAGTATGCCAGTCATTATATTCCCCACACAGTATATTACCTCCTCATTTAGGTTAAGCCTGTTCCCTTTAGGAGTCTCAATAAAGAGAAACCAAGCATATCCCACCCCCCATAAAAAATAGTATGACTGCTACTATTTCTACAGAATTGAAATAGGAAACAAATAAATACATCAAAGTTGACAATTTAATATAACCCATATGCATAACTGGATACTGTGTGCTTCTCTCATCATGATGATTAAGTGAATATATTCTACTTAATAGAATACTGACTTGGTGTAATGTATAAAGGAGCCCTTCCAGGCTTTCCTTTCTGGAGTTGATTATGTGATTCCTAAAAGAGTGCAGTGAAGAAATGAAAGCACTTTTCCAAGCACTTAGGCCACATGTTAGATTGAGCAACAAAAAGAAGGCAGCCCTTGATGCTGTGTCTAAACTTTGCTTTTGCTTTCGGCAATATAGAGTAATGTCATTTACTGCAAGGTCAGGTACCAGATTATGTTGCTTGATTGTTGACCTATTCTTTTCTTTTCTTTTCTTTTCTTTTCGGTCCTTTCCTTTCCTTTCTTCTTTCTTTCTTTCTTTCTTTCTTTCTTTCTTTCTTTCTTTCTTTCTTTCTTTCTTTCTTCCTGTCTTTCTTTCTGTCTGTCTTTCTGTCTTTCTGTCTTTCTTTTCTTCCTTCCTCTCTCCCTATCTCCTTTCCTCCCTCCCTGCCTCCACACTTCCTCCTTTGCCCTCTTCTCTCCTTCTCTTTCTCTCCTTCTTTTGTGCTGAGGGTTGAACCCAGAGCCTTTGCATTGAGTTTCATACCCAGTTTGCTTTTAATTTTTATTTTATTTTTTCCGTCAGGTTCTCCCTAAGTCATTGAGTTACCCAGGCTGGGCTCTAACTTGTGGTGGTCTTGCCTCCACCTCTTAAAGTGCAGGGATTATAAGTATGTGACAACAGGTCAGATGATTTTCACATGTGATTGTCAGCTTTAATTTTCTATTACTGTGTAAAGAATTACTAAAAGTTTAGTGACTTGCAATGACATAAATTTATTTTCTTATAGTGGATACAAATTAGGTAAATCCTAGGATTTTAACTGTCCCTAGACTGAAATCCATTTGTGGGACAAGACTTAAAGTCCCTTGCAAATCCACTGGTTGTCAGCAGATTCTATGCAATCCTATGACACAGGTTCCTTTTTCATGCAAACCGTTGGCTGGAGACAGCTCTCAGATTCAGGAGAACCTCGCTTGTCTCAACAGGGCAATTTTCATTCTTCTAGACCAGTAGGAGAATGTCCCTTTGATATTACACCTTAAAGAATCCTCTGATTAAGTCAGGCCCAATTCAGAATGATATCCCTTTCTGATGAACTCAAGATCATCTGCACAGACATGGATGGGTATGCTTTCCCGTCATGTTTCACAAAGTCTATTCTGCTCATTGTTAAGAAAAGCCAGGGGGTTTATTCTGGGTTTGTTCCCCAGAAGAGCTGCATTCATGGAGACACCATAGAATACTGTCTATCACATTCAGGTTCTCCAATTTATGGCCAGAGGAAATACATTTAAGGCAAAATCATCAACTAAGTCAGATTTGCATTTCTAACCCGAAGTATAAACTGTCAAAAGATCTATTTTGGGGGGTAGGTATTGTGGTTTATGTCTAGATGCCCTCCAAAGCCTCATGAAGGTTTAGATGGGTTTTTTTCAGAGGTGGCTGAATCTAGAGTGTGTGACTGATTCCTGGTGCAATGCTGGGATTAAGGGTCCTGGGATGATGAGTGGATGATTGCTGGATCAGTCCACTGATTGGGTAGGCCTAACCACTCTATCGCATCTGCCCTAATCCCTGATAGTCTGGTTATAATACAAGGGATGGAAAGAGGCTTGTCTCTTCTCTCTCTTGCTTGCTTTTGCTGTCTTCTGCCACCATGGACTGTTTCTTCTCTGGGATACCCCTCTGCCATGCCACCCTGCCTTGGACCCAGCTGATTATGAACTTAAACCTTTACAAAGTGTGAGTTAAATAAATCTTTTCTTTCTTAACTTTGGATGTCAGGTACTTTGTCTCGGCAATAAGAAAAGTAACTGAGACAGTGGGGTTGGTGCAACATTCCTTATGGAAAGGAGTAAATAAGAGTCCTATCCAAATTATGAAAGAGTAAAATGTGAAATTTGTCCTTCAGCATATTACTAAAAAGCAGGACATTCAATAATTTAGTGTCAGTCAGTGTTGCAGTACTGAAAATCTTTTCTACCAGTTATAATTGTCATCAAAATTATTCAAAACAAAAAGAAAAAGATCTTCCAAATACAAGTTCTATAGTTTGGCTATGTCCATTGGCACAGTTCAGATCTAGTTACCAACTTACAGGAAAAAGGAACCAACAGACCCAAATAACTTCATGGCTAAACATCTCAGATAAAAATAAAGAAGTTAAGTGGGAAGTATTTGGCAAGTGTGTGCCATCAATTACATAAAACTGTTATCAATGCAGTTTTGAGTTTGTCTCATAAAAAGAAAGCACATGTAGTCTTGGAACATTTGTCTGATTTTGTTTGATAAAGAGTTATTTTCTACCTATTCCACATTCCACTTAGAGCTGTTGCTGAATCCTTTACAAGTGCTTTCCAGCCATTATAGTATATTAAAAATGTTTCCTAGAACCAGCTCTATTCCAGTAGAAAAAGTTACCGAGCAGTTGTGTATTGGGATGAAATTCAGACTGGTTACAAATTCCAAAGCTGTGGTTTTGCCTGTGGTTTAAGGTTGGAGTGCTAGCATTTGGTTGCTTTGTTGCACAAATGCTTCCAAGCTCAAGGTTGCCAAACTTGTCTCATGTGTTAAGGGGAGACAGTACACCAGAAGCTTGATTCTATTCACAATACTGCCTATCACATTCAGGTTCTCTAATTCATGGCTAGAATAAATAAACGTAAGGCAAGATTGTCAGCTTGTTGAGTTTCACTACACATAGTATTTGGTACAGCTAATGTATAGCATTTTGATGAAATTGCTAAATGTTCTTTTAGTCCCCCAAATCTCCCAGATACGTGAAAAACTGGAAAAATAGGGGTATAAATGAGAATTGTGCCTTGGTGTTAACATTATTGTCACTCCTTTACTATTTTTATTAATCTTTTTTCTCTCTCTCTCTCTCTTTCTCAAACTACAGAAAAAAAGGAGGATGATTTGTCCAGGCTCAAGAATAAAAGAGTTGCATAGAGCTACAGAGAAAATTTATGGTCCTTAAGTCCTTACACATTTGCTGAGATAAATGTCCATGAGCACATTTGCGCTTCAGATTCCCAGAAAATCCGAGAGTAGGCTATGTCTTTAGGAATTAAAAAAATTTTTTTTTACAACATTTACTCTTCTAGTCCTTAAAAGCATGCGAGTTATGACATCTTTCTAAAGATGTGTCTCTTTCCTTCCTCTTTCCCTGCTTCTCTCCCATGGTGAAAAATATTTTATCAATGGAAAAATAACTTAGGCAATGAATGATTCTAGCAAATAACCTTATACACTCTTAGAATGACGGAGCCTTGCCAAGTTGTTTTAAACATCATGCCATAAAGTCAAGTTGTTTCAATGATATTTGCATTGCTTTTCATATGTAAAATATCTATTTCCAATAGATAAATATGTGGAATGAATTTGTCCTAAGTGTACTCTAGTACTCGTGAACTGGCTTTTAAACTGGCCAACATATGGTCACCCAGGACACTCAACTTTAGGGTAAAAGTGTGTGACTATCATATCAGAGAGACATATGTTTTCTAGTTTGTCTTGGGCCTCAGAGAAGCAATGAGAGCTTTTCTTCCAGCACTTCTATTTGTTAAATATTACTATTTTTTGTGTCCTTTGGATGAAGTCATTCTGGTTTAGAAGAAATAGCATGAAAAGATTTTCACCACTGGTTGAGTACAATTTGAGAAAAAAAGTACATGACACATGTGTTTATTTGCCACTTAAAAATTTGCAGCCCAGTCAACGTACTGTTTGTATCTCAAAATGAGTTGTCACCAAGATTGTTTTTTTCCCAGTAAGCAAATCAGGCTCTTAGATTAAGACAAACCTCTTTCTTTTCTACTCAAAACCTTCAGAAGAACTTCATGATGTCAATGATGTGGAAAATTTAAACTGAGTTAAGTGCTTCATTTTAGTTAAAATTTGAATTTACATTGAAGTAATGCTTTCTACAGAGTACACACGGCAATTTCAGAATGTGTGGTATTATCAGAGAGTCACAGGATCACAAAAGAGAATGGGTAAATCAATAAAGTCCTCATGTCCAAGACATGCTATTTTTTTTTTAGTTGATTGCCTTGTCAAAAAAAAAAAAAGCTGTAAAAACAACATTCCTCAAAGTACTGCCTTGTCCTAAAACATTGCTTTTCAAGCCTAAAGCTCTGTGCTTGCTACCCTTAAACTTTATGGTGCATAGCAATATAGACTATTTATTGCAAGTAATACTCCCTATTTCAATACTCTGGAATATTTAAGGTATAATGGATAAGAACTTGAACTCAGTATAGAAATGGACATATGTGGGTAGACTTAGGACCCCAGTCCAGCCTTGTGATATTCATAATCGTTTGCTATAACTTTGGATCAGGGATAAGAATCATTTGTGGTATCTCCTTCTCCTCCAGACCTATCAGTCACTCTTCTTAAATCTTTATACTTAAGGATCATGATCTGCTCATATCAGAGGATTCTCCAGTTCAATGTATGTGCTTCTCTGCTGAATCTTCCAGACAAATAGTTATGAAGTGAAAAATCCAATCCCTTATCCACAACAGAGTTATTCTTTTTTTTTTTTTTTTTTTTTTTTTTTTTTTTTGTGGCAATGGGGATTGAACTCACAACCTCACGCCTGCCAGGGAGAGATTTAAGCCACTGAGCCAAACTCCCACCCTTGGTTTTTCTAAGGTAGGGTCGCATTATGCAGTTCAGGCCGGCCTTGTGCTCACACTGTAGCCCAAGCCAGCCTTGAACTCACCAATGCTCCTCCTACCTCAGCCTCCCGAGTGCTGCGATTAAAGGCCTGCGCCACCACACCCAGATGCAACAGAGTTATTCTTGATAAGAGCAATGCGATAGGCCCAACCACTCGGGCACTTTATGCATCTTTTCTGTTGTACATTATAAATCTGTGCTTGAGAAAGACTTTCATACTGATGCAAAAAAGGATTCTTCTGATTTAGTGATATGAGGATGTGTGTTTTGTATATTTTCCACACACTTTGATTCAGGTTACCTTTATGCAATAAGCATTTACTCAAAACCTACTAAGACCCAGGCAGCACAGTGAGTATTTAATGAAGACTTCACTTTTAGGAACTCCTATGTGGTTCAGCAGTTGGATATAATGCAATACAGTGAGTGACAGAAAAAGCGATACAGTTATGTACAAATAAAAATACTAAAAGCATCGAATGAGTCAAGATGTGTCCACATGCAAATATAGAAAATCTATTTATTTTTAACATAAATATGTTTTGGAGGCAGACAGTCCAGGCTGCCTGATCCTGCCATAATCACTAAGAATTTAGGTTCATTTTATAAAGTTGTTCTGTCATTATCAACATAGGACTTCTACTTCCAAGCATCATTACTAAATCCATAGCAAGCAGCAAGAAAAAGGGAAAGAGTGAAGACTTGCAGTATCTCCTCTCTTACAAAACAATCTCTGTAAGTAGTTCAGTAATTGTGCATACATCCTGTCCACCAAATCTTGGTTATACAGTTGGTCACACCTCTGAGGAAGGTTGATGCAATCTTTATTCTAGAAACTGATGTGCTAGTTGACAGTTGGAAGCTTACTAACCAAGTCAAAAGAGAGGTTAGCGGTTGGAGAATGATGGCCTTTTTCAGGCAAGGGAGAGAAAATTTTCTCAGGAAAAGAAGGGTTGATCTGGAAGGATTCCTGAAGGAAGTAACATTTAATCTAAGTCTCTGAGATAGAACAGAAGCATACTGTAGAATCAAGGAAGCTTTAGATTATACAGAAAGTGTTTGCTTTCAAAAACTTGCTAACCTGAGTAAGGAATGTAGTCAGTCATCATAGTTTTGTTTCATAGTGACTGCTATTTAAAAGAAATATTGCACAATGTTCTCAATATCTGAGCTACTTTGCCTAATTACATGCATCTAGCTGCTGAAGACTGAATTATCACATCATGCACACAGAAGTGAAGCATAATTAGCAAACATATCTATTGAAATTATTGTCCATGTACATTAAATAGGATAATCACTTGTTAAATTAGGAAAGAGATTCAGAAAGTTAATTAATCCTGGATTTTGATTATGACAAGTAACAAGTGTGAAACAATCATCTCTAAGACCATTTACACACATGCTCATTTACTAATAGGCATCATAATAGCATAACATCTTGCTTAAAACAAAGAAACAATTAGTTCTGAAACAGAAAAGCATATAACACAAGATAGTACAGCACAGACATAGTAATAACGGCACATATTTATTGAATACTTACCATATGTCAGGCATGCTTTTAAACACTTGGCACATATTAACTTACTTAATCTTCACAACAATACTGTGAACTGAGTTTCTATTACTCCATTTTTACAGATGAGAAATTCAGTCTCACAGAGACTGAGTCATTTGCACAAAATTTCATTGCTAAAGTGTAGGCAAGCACAAATGCAAACTCTTCTTGGCCATGAAAAGAAAGAGTGTAGCATGGATCCCAGCTCCAGGACTAACTAGCAACGAGACTCATGAGAAAGTTATTTCATCCCTCTGTCTCAGTTTTGTACAGTTGCTATGATTAAATAAGGAGTTATATGGAGAAGATTTAGCCTGGCACCTGCCACAAGGTAGGTGCTTAAGAGGTAAGAGGTTTATCAAGACTGAGTCATTAGTTGTAAATATTACCAATAGTTGGTACTTAACTATACACACTAAAAGGCAGACCAAAAGGCTGTTTTTGACAGGACATTAAATTCTCTTTCCACAGAGCAAAATCTCTCTTTCTTCCACCTATTTGCCCCAGTCCCCTGAGGTCTGTCTCTGTTAGTTCTTGAGTCTGAGTTGCTTTTTACAGCCATCTGCTTCAGTGTTGTGTAACAACAAACAATATCCTCTTTAAAAATGTTTACAAATGCTTCTTACATTAGTGCTGTATATTTTTTCATTAAGCTGTGGCATCACCACTGAAAAATTATTTTAATCATTGCAAACTGAATTACACAAGGAGAAAGCATAAAGATATAGTACTTAAAAGGCTGAATGTACGTTAATTGCTTTAGCTAATGAAAGAAACATGACTTAGCCAGTGCACACAACATGAATCCTAAGATGCACGGACAATTGACTACGGTAATAAAACAAGTATTAGTGTGTTAAATCTGAAATCCTCATTATGCTCCATGCAGCAAAACCGACTGTGTACCTGCTGTTCAGTGTGTGTTTCTGCCTCTTGACACCAAGAGCTAATTATAGAACCAGACGTTGAGTGAAAGCATGCGACCTATGTTTGGGGACCTTCAAAACCTTGCAAAGTTATGTTTGGCAACTCTTTCTTTTAGGCTGATAAAAGTATGCGTTGGTCAAAATGATTTCAGAATATCTCAGTGTTCCATAGGCAATTTTAATTAAAATATGAATTATTTATATATACACACAGTTTACTTCACTTACATTGGGATCTTGCTTTATCTCCCTTGGCTCTACAAACTGGTAAATTATTCACTCAAGGATAATTTATGTCACAGTGCTCAAGATGCTACTCATTGATTTCTTTGTCTGTCTTTTTATTTCATAAACCCTAAAGTAAAAATGATAATAAAATCATGGTATTTAAGAGATAAGGAGTAGAATGTTTTATTTTCACTGTTCATCTAGAATCACATAATACAGAGGTAGTAGTAACTTAAAAACAGACTGTATTAACCTACAACCTTCTGTTCATGATCTAAAAATACCACTCTATTAGGAACCTCAGTAAAACTTGCTACACTATAAGCCCTCCTTTCCTTTTGGGGAAACTTTGAGGGCACCGGTAATATTAAAGGGGTTTGGAATTATCTTTAAGAGTGGCTTATTCCAAAATACCTGGTTTTCTAAATGAAAGTCTTTCTTTTCTGGAAGAATTAGACGTGGAAATCAGATTTTTGGTTTTTTTTTTTTTTTTTGGTGTGTGTTTTATACACTACGCTTTTTATACTAATTATTTTCCCAGGAAAGCATTGGTTATGTTCAAATGCTTTTGTTTTGACTTATTCCCAGATATATAAATTGAAATTTTTGGCATCAACTATCCCGTTTTGGCTAAGCACAAGGGGCTTTCAGAATTCTTTTTTTTTTCTTTTTAAAAAATGTGAGTCAAAGTTCTCATGAATTAGCAGTATTTAAAAAACTCAGTACTGATCAGTGGCTCTGTGTAAAAGTACCTTCTTTCTTGTTTCAATTGGTTTATATAGTGTCTTTTTGTCAATTTTTTATTTCTAGCTTTTTAAATCAGATTTCTTGAAAGGTACTACTTGGAAACTAAGTCAGCAAAAGCCATCATTCATCAGGGAATGTATAAGTTGAGTAGAAATTCCAGGATCTAATCAAGTGACAATTTGGAAAGTTAGACACTAGGCGTTGTGTATGGAAAAGGAGGAAATGCAGAGGGAAATGCCTTTATTTTATTCAATCTATGGTTCTAAATATCAGTGTATATCGGAACTGCCCAAATAACCTTTCATGTATTTGATTTGCAATATCAATTCCACAAAAATTCATTTCATTCCAGGTGGGCACTAGAAATCTGTATTACTTACATACATGTCAAAGGATTTTTAGGTATATGATTTAAAAATAATACACAAATTCCAAAAACACAACAACAACAACAACAACAACAAACTATGTTGCCTTCTAAAACTAAACAGTTTTGTTCAGTTAATCATTAAAAAGTATCTAGTAAGTTCTTAGACTTAAACCTAATTTGAGCTTGGTGAGGGAAATAATAGACAATTTAAATTCAGCAAGAATACTTTGAGGGTATAAGAATACGGTGCTATGAGAAGTAAATGTAAGGGTCATGAAACCCTTTATAATGTGTCATCAGGGTTGGAAGAGATGATATTTGAGTTAAAATCTGAGAGGGAAAGAAAAAGGAGGCAAGGAGTGATGGTTGTGGTGGTAGTGGTGGGGTGTGTGTGTGTGTGTGTGTGCGTGTGTGTGCACATGCAGACAAGGATGTAAAGAGGTTGTGTGTCTTGAAGCTGAGTTAAGAGAAGGTGGGAGAAATATGGACAGTCGGTCAGAAAGTTAAAAATCTTGGAATATATGTTTTCAGGTCTCAAGGAGCTTACAATATAATTAGGTAGATAAATGATGGCAAAATATTTTGATAATAGATGAAGACAAATGGCTTCCTGGGAAGACTTTTGATGAATTATCAAATGAATAATGCAAACTCACCATCTAAAGAATTTTTCTGGAGAAAGTACCTCATCTCTTCCAGTAATAAAATGCTATGATCTTTTATTTCATTTTGTAGTGAGAAAAGAGGGCTTCATGGAAGAGGCAGGGATTCCACTGGTCACTGAACAGTGTATAGACTTTGTATGTTTTTGTTTTGATATAATTTTAAAACTGGGAGAAATTCCAAGAATAGTGTAAGAGACTATTTTATACTTGATTCAGACTCACTGATTGTTTATATCTTGCTGCATTCTCCTTGTGTTCCCTTTACACACACATGTACACACACACACACACATATTTTGGGGGGAAGCATTTGAGAATAAGATGGAGACATGGTGCTATTTACTCCTAAATACTTCACCAAGATAAAAAACACATATGAACTCTAGGGTCATACTCTGTTTTCACTATTCCTGTTCTATAATAGTGGTTCCTAGTACCAAAACATAGGTGTACTCATTATCATTGAGTGTCATTTTCTCTAGATTTCTTCCATGGACTATCTAAGATAAACATATCTATGTTCATCTTTATCTTTGTATTTTAAAAATCATGGGTTCACACTGTAAATGGTAGCTTCTAGTCCTTTCTGCTCTTATACTTGTAAACTCCAGCGTGCAACAGTGAGAAACCTAATGAATACATTTTTGAAAGCAGAAAGAAATAAGGTTGTTTTGACCTTGAAGAATCTATGAGACACCCAGGTGGAGACGGGTGTGAACCTGAGTTATTTCTACCAAATGAAAAACTGCCTTTAACTTACTGCAACTTATAAAGAGGTATAAATGCTAAAAATCTTATGGTTCTAGAATCCATGTGGAATTAGGGATTTTATAGTCACATTTATATCTTCCAGCTTACTCACAAAGCAATACTTGGCTTCATCTTCGTTGGTAGAGGGCAAACAGTCATCCCTGCTAGAGATGACTCCTTGCCCTCTGTATTGAGATGTTTGAGGTTAACCTCTTACTGAACTGTTCGTTGTAAAAGATTTCTGTACCAGAAATCACATCTTGACAATAAGTCCTATAAAACAAAACTCTCCAAAAAAAAAAAAAGAAACCCTTTCTTAATACATTTTGATAAAAAAATTCACCTCTCAGGTTACATGGTAAAAACCTCTTCAAAACAAAATTCTGATCCTTTGTTTAGGAATCAAGAACATTTCTTTTTATAATCTGTCTCCTTTTTATAATCTTTCCAATCATGTACAGACATCATTAGTCATTGTTCAGCAAAATGTTTCCTTTTTTTGTGATCAGCTAAAGATGACTTGAGTCTATAAATCCAGGTGCTGGAGTATTGGACAATTGTGATTTATTTTTCAGCATGTGGTGAGAGAAAAACCATTTGAAAGCTTTTTACTGAACCCGGGGTTGGAGTTGGGGTGTTACAAAATGTTTCCAAGTTAGGCTAATGGCTATTTGCTTCTTATTATTAGAAGGTACAGCAAGTACTAGATGAACAAATTTTCTCTGCCTTGGGGCATGGTATGTTAATTGGAAAGAAAATCTTCCCTCTTTCAAGAGAGTAATAATTGCAGGAGATAACACTTTCACTGAAACTTTGGCTCAAAGGCACAGGCTGTTCTTAAAAAGTTAAAGAACTTGGGAGAACTTAACCCGATCTCATGAAAGGTGTCAAGAGGGGACATAGACCTGCAAAATAGGTCTGAAGTAAGGAAGTTAAGTTCAAGGAAAGACAAGGCAGGTTGTCACAGGGCTGGCTCCTAAGACAAATATTTCAACAAACTATGTTTCTGGGACAATTTTTGCTTTATATATGAATTAAGTTCTTGAGCAAGAGTCAGATTAGTCAGTAAATCAGGCATTGCTCTATGTTACTTATTCTTCTGATCTTCTGCACTGCTCCCCAAAGCTTCCACTAACAAAGGATTCTTGTTTCATAACAATTTTGTTATACAAAAGGCAAAACAATGTAGATAAAGCCTGGTGTGTATCACGTGGAAAATATTCAGTGTTTCACAGCAAATTATTATTATTTTGCAATTATGAATGTAGCTTCACAAAATTGGAAATGTCACAGTATTTCCTCTAGATAAAATTAAATTGAGCCTCCAGTCTCTTTCCTGTTGGTGGGCAGGAAGTTTATTTTCAGTCATTATTATGTGACCCCCATCCCAGTCCTTGGAGCCTAATAGAGAAAAGACTGATTGTCTAACTGCTTGTTGCTGTTTGGTGCTAGCGGACTCTGGCATCTCTGCCATGCTTGGTCCCAGAACCTTGGCTGCACACCCAGAGTCAAAGGCCCAGTCTTGTCTTAGCCACATTGTTGAGGTTCTGTCCCATCTCCATAATGCTGAGAGTGGGCTCAGACCCCGCTTCTGAGGGACCCTCAGAATCTGTCCTTGTCTCGGGCATTCCTCTTCCCTGCTGCTTTCTTCATCTTTATGTGGCTTTGCAATGTCTCTCTCCTCTTACTTTAGGGTGCAGTTGCCAGATTGGCAGAGGGAGCTTAAGACACTCAGCTATTTAAATTTCAGATTGATAGTTAATAATGTTTCAGTATATATATGTTCCACGAAATGCTTGGGACATCCTTATGCTAAAAATATTATCTATCTAAAATTCATGTTTAACTGGGCATTTATCTGGCAGCTTTACTTTAAAGGTTCTTCCTTTTGAAGATGCAGGAATAGAAGCTGTAGGTAGAAAGGAGACTTTCTAAAAAAAATTCTTTGGGGGACAGAGAGAATAGTTTGCAAAGACTTATAGAAGTATAGAGGAAACAAAAGTGTGGAGGAAACACAAAACAATGTCCTGTCACCGTCATCATTGTGATCACCATCCTCATGACAGTCCTCAGTGAGCTGCAGCATAGGTGTCAGTCCCCTGGGAAAGGCAATGTTAATGGATCCTTTCCAGAATACAGTTTTAATTAAGATAGAGAGAGAAACTAGGAAACTCAGGATGTCTGCAAGAGGAAGCAATGGAACAGGAAACAAGGAAGAGGGGTGCAGAGAGGTTAGAGTTTAGCACCTCACATCACATCTGGCTTCTCTTGGGCTCTACGGTCAGCAGAACCTGGTAGACTGAACCCTGGCCTGACTCCACCAATGTTTCAGCACCACCACTCCAAACAGTTGTGTGGCCAATGGGTAGCTCGACAGACTTATCTCTGCCGCTCAAATCTCTCCTAAGATTCGAACCCAGCTGCATACCTGCATGTTTCTCACATACCCCAAATTGACATGTGCTTCAGTGAACTCATTTGCTGACTGTCCAGCTCTTCCCTGTCTGTATTCTCTGCTTCAGTGAAATGAGCCCACCAGTTGCCTAGGTGCCAAGGTGAATTCTTGCAAGTAAACATAAACCTGGCTTTGACATTGCACCTCACCAGAGGCTCATCTCTGGCTTGCTGAGGGCATGTTTCTCCCCTCCTTCACTGCTGCCAAAGAGGGGAGCCTTCTCACACAGAGGAGCCCCTTCAAATAAAGTCACAAGGGCTTTTCTGTACATGTATATTTGGAGGGAAAATGGAATCAAATGTTCTGTACTTTCACATGATTTTGTGATAATCTGTTCTATATCCTCCTTATTTTGTAGTGACTTGAAGGACTCTCTATCAAAATACCTTAATGAACAGAAAATCTTTTAGCTCTTTTTTCTCCACATTTTACCAGGAGATGTTGAATAAAACTACCAGGATACCAGTATAGTGGACATTTGCATACTGTAAAACTTTCTGTCTTTCTGAACTGAAAAATACATGCTAACATATACTAAGTGACATTTCTTTAATGATATCCTAATGAGCAGGAAGTCATTGTAAATAAATTAATTGAGATCAGAATCAAACAGAACAAGGTAAGAAGGTGTTTGAAAAGAATTCACCCATCTTCCCTACTCTCGAAATTGCCTTCTCTTCTCCTCCAGAAACGTAGAGAAAAATAAACCAAACAGTAGGGGAGCGGATGAAAAAACACAATAGTACTTTATGATTCTTGCTTTGAAAGATAGAAAAATCATTTATTATCTGGTACTCTCTTCTAGTTGCGTCAAAGGAAGGCACATAACAAAGACAGGAACAAAAACAGCATCATTATGCAAGTCTGAAAAATGGGAAAAAAACTCACTTTAATAATCTCAGGGAAATGTAGCCTAAGGAAATAATTTTAGGGTGGTTTTTGATTGTTCTGGATCAGTGAAGGGAAAGGTTCAAAGAGACGTGTAAGGAAAGGTCAATTTGTTACAAAATCATCCTGAAACAGAATTATGCAACAAACCACACACACACACACACACACACAAACACACACACACCATATCTTCTCTATATTTTTATATATTTGTGTATAAAAAGTGATATGTGATTAAAATATTACATGTATATTGGCTCTCAAAATGAGAATTCTTGGCATTCTTTCAACAAAATTTAGATTCTCAATTACATTTGGATTTTTAGTCAACTGTGCTAGGCACCTAATAACGATTGCATCATTTGAAGATAGTGGTTTTAGAAAGTACATAATGTTTTGAGCTCCACAAAACTCACTGTGTGTGTATCTGTGCCTATGCATACATGTGATTCATTCCATTTTGGTTTATAGCTATTCTGTTGCAATTCCCTCAGCCACTTAGCTTGGGAAATGATCTGGGTTTGATAAATGCCATTCCAGTACTGTGGCACATCAAGAGCTGAACAGGTGTGCTTGATGAAGGTGTACCTTAGGAACTGTTTATTGAATTCCTGCTAAGTGCTAAGTACCTTCTTCGTAATAATCCTGTTAGTTTGAAATTTTACCCATATTAGAGGTGAGAAATAATGTGGTTTTCTCAAGTGTCACATTCGACACTGAGAGTGCCAAACTTGAAAGCCTATCGTCTTTCCAAGATACTGACAATTTAAGTGGTTAGAAACATGGACCTTGAAGCCAGAATGAGTCTTAAATTCTGTTTCTGTTGCTTTCTGGCTGAATAAATCAAGCAATGTGTATATAGTGCTCACCCCACCCTTCGTAAAACTCCAATCTGTATTAGTCATTGTCATTGTCCTACTGTCTTTTGCCAAGAGAATGAAGCCTTCATTCTCTAATGGCACAGGGGATACCAGCTCACCACCAATGTACCCATAGGCTGGTTGATGCCTGATTAGCAGAGCTGCTTGACCTCTCCTTTCCACTTGCTTCTCACTGAGAGGAGGTCAAGGGTATGGAAGTATATCAAACTCAGCCTGCATTTCTCCAAATGCTTTTTAGGCTCCTGAGAATTGGCATGTCTGGGTTTACTTTTCAGATTATTTAGGAAAATCTGTGAACTCCAGGATGGGAGAATGGCTTTTCACTTAAAATCTCCTCATTCAAAATCATGCATATTATTTTCCTTTCTAGGAAATGGAGCTTGTTTGATTCTCATGTCCAAATTCTTCTTTGAATGACTTCCACTGTGGTGCCTGAATGAGGGGCTTTCCACCTCAGAGTGAGATCATAAATGTACAATTATTCTTCTCCATGGAGTTGACTCTACCAGGTTCATTTCCAAAGTTACTCAACTGTGACTCTGCTACTTAAATAACCCTATCGCCTAAAGATATTTCTTGCTCCAGCCATTTACCCCCAAGAACCATGTTCACTTAGAGTGAAATACAAATACGAGCATGTTCTGTGTGAGCAATGCTACCGAGCTGCATTCTATTGGTTGTAAATTATATCTGGTCTTGGGGGAGGAAGGGAGAATCAACAATTCCGAATTCTGAGAAAGAATTTTGTAAGAAATATTAAATTCTCATAAATTGGAAGTCTCATATTCTAGTTTTATTTTGTTCTGGCAGGCTTAGAGCCAAATGATTCTCTTAATGCCTAACAGTAATGCCTAGGTTTCTGTTTTTACGTATTTCAACTATGCATTTCGATACAATTCAAGCATTCCAGGGTGTTAACCGTGTTTATAAAGGAAATCGCCAGAGGCAAATTCAAACAGTTCCTTAAATTAATGATGCTTTTGTTCACAGTTCAATTTTTCCTTCCAGTTCTGTTGAGCCAACGCGCATCTTCTCCATTTATTTAAGGGATAATGATGACAATTTCCATTTGCACATTGCACTGCATCTGGAAGGCTTTCACACACACCCACACACACACACACACACACACACACACACACCCCTGCAGTACTGTTTGCCAGGTTCTGCATGGCAACAGACAATGCAACCTGCATCACTGCCATCATTGGTCAGTAGGAAAAGAGAAACACCAAAGCATCTGGGTGCTGAAAGAAAGGCAGCAGAATACTCAGCATGTTGCCATGTTTGCTTGGAAGATGGAGGGTGTGGCCCAAGGAACAGAGCATTCTTCCAGTAGCTACCCCTCCATCCTTTTGCTACAGAGCTAGTGTTTTGGAGCTAAACAGACTTACACTTAAATCTTTGCTCTATTGCTTCCCTGTCAGGTGTCTTTCAGCAAATCATCTGATCTCTTTGAGATTCGGCTTTTGCATTTATTTAAAGGGAATAATAATTCCTGCTTTTTAAAGTTGCATATGATGGGTGTATATAAGTAAAGTAAGTTTTTGGGGTTTAATGAATGATCTCCAAGTTTTATTATTCTTGACTATTACTAATGTTGCTGTAATTATTACTGTCACTACTACCTGAAGCAGTTGGATCTGACAGGTATTGTAGCCTTCAAGGGGTATCTTTCTATCTTTCACCTACCTGATCTTCAGTTGTATCAAAAGAGTCAATCTTCTGGTCTATACAAAGAGGGAAAGATACTCTCATCCAAATGCCCAAATTATAATTCTACTTTATGGGACAGAGAACATTTAGTGTTATAATAGCAAGGACTGTAACATAAATACTACAGACAGTAACCCTCAAATTTCAGTGTGGATAAAAGTCATCTGGAGAGCTATTAAAACACAGATCTCAGGGTCCTGTCCTAGATACAGTAGGTACAGGGGATTCAATAATTTGCTCTTGTAAAAGATAGTATTGAAGCTGCCAATCCGGGGATCCCACTTTGAGAACCATTGCACATGGGCTAATTTTCATCTTAGAGGCCACTGAGAGACTAATTTTCAGAGTATATTTTGTGTTTAAGGCCTATAGAGTACAGAAGAGGCTGAGGGAATTAAAATTGAGGTCATGAATGAGTTGAGCTCAAACAGAGGTGAAGACTGAAGGGGAAAGTAAATATCATGATCTCAAGCCACTGGAATTACAGGTGTATCTGGAACTCTTGGCGCAGGGTTTGTCTCTTTTCTCTCCTTCCTCTTGGATTCTTCTCTCTTAAACAGTGCTTACCCTAGGATTTCCTCCAGAAAGCCTGATGAAGATTCACAGACAGAGTATCTTAGATAGTGGCAACAGCATGCGAAACGGTCTGGAAGTTGGATCCAAGTAGCTAACAGTAATTCAACTTGGCTAGAGTCTAGAGTGTGAAGAGACAGCAGCTTGGGAGGATGCTGTGGAGTGTGTGACACAGTCAGAAGTCGGGTCACGAATTGAACTTGATCCTAAGTACAGCTCTGTGGAAAGCTGCTGAAGGATATTTCTCTGGGAGTGACACTACTTAAATTGCAATTTAAAAGACTGTCTCTTGCAGTGTGAGAAATGGACTATGGAGGCTTGAAACTGGACATAGAGAAACCAGAGAAGTAACATTGCCGGCTCTGTGCACAAGACATTAGTGGGCTATATCAGGATCAAGCGGTAGGGAAGGAAAGATTCCTTGAATCACTATGTAATTATAATACAATTCTGGAACCACTGCTACTACTTATTTCAGTGATTTTTACATTTAAGAAGGAAAAAATAATCTGAGGGTCCCAGCCTCTGACTCAGTGGCTAGAGAATTTCAGTGTCTTTTTCTGTTGTCTTTTTTTTTTTTTTGGTGGTACTGGGAATTGAACCCATGAACAAGGACAGCCCAAAGAGTGATCATGAGTTGAAGAAATTTTCTTTACACCACAAGTTGCTCCTCTGTTCTCTGACTCTTTCCATGTTCCTTCAACTTCTTGGTCATTGGGCAACTTGACCAGAGACTTCAGGGCCCATGAATGGATTCCACCAAGGTCTCCTTAGATAGATATTGATTAAAATGCAAAGGGGAGGGGAGGGGAGAGAGCAGAAGAGGAAAACAGAGTAGTCCTCCTTCGTGCTGTACTAGAGTCAAGACTGGCTCTCATGGTGTCACTAAAGGTAGGAGATGAGAATTTCAAAAAGGTGAGACAATTGGGGGAAGCCTAAGGAAAGCAAAATTTAGAACTGAGCAGGAAAATATCTCCATATCATCCATGATAATGAAATCCAATGGAAAGAAAATGAAAGAGAGATTTGTGATTAGAAATTACTTTTTATCAGAGACAGCCAGGTTCAAGAGCACTTCTAGTTTTAGAAATTGCTCATTGTGTGATGTATTGGAATGTTCCCTGAGAATGAGAATCTAAAGCAGTGAGTTTAACTTTTTTATTAATTTTATTTTAACATTATTTTATGATATGTCTATATATTTATAAATTAAATATGCAAATATTATATGTTTACTTATAAATATATAAATGGTTTAATTATATTTATAGATTCATAATATCTATACTAAAATAGAAATACATTTTATATATATCTGATATAAATATATAATATAAATATCAGAAGTTATATAAATCATTTTAATGTGAAAGGTGAAGACTTTTCATGAGCAGGTGATCAAGTTAATGGCTAGTCCTTTTCCCATGCTGGATATGTTAGATATTTGAACACGATTTTACTTTGTATTTTCCTTATTTTTCTTTCTATAATCTTATCTTTTAATGGTAGATCTTTCCCTTCTACTTACCTTTGATAGGAAATACCTATTTCATGCTTAGTAGTTACCTGTATCTATATTTACAGTGCTTGAATTTCATTTCCTATCCTTTTTCTAACCTGAGCACAGAAAAATATTTTTAAAATTTGATTACAAAAATTTATAATTTGAGAGTTTTCAGATAAGGTCACTTTAAAAAATTTGATTAAAAACTCATGAAGATAGAGTCATAAGATACTTGTATATTTAAAGGAGCAAAGTGATTTTCAACACTTTAGCCAGGTTAGTTTAAAAAAGAATTAACTGCAGTTTAAGGTAACATCACTACAGCAAAGGTTGAACATTTGCACACTAATCAAATATTTCTGCCAGGTAGTAGAAGATCTCACCTTAGTGGTAGGGAAGATTACCTAGTCTATTTGAAGCTGATGAAAGAATAATAAAATGTTTTCTTTCCTACCATAAATTTTGCTAGTTTAGCCTAGCTTTTTTGTATTGTGTCAAGAGTTAGAGAGATTTGATGTTTTGCTTTACAATAATCATTAGTTCTTCTTTACAGTGTTATACTTCACCAATAGGTGGCACTGTCTAACACCTGATTTATTCAAATATGATACAATTCTTGTGTATGGATTTTGAGGTTCTGTATCCTAATGAATTCCAGACTTTATCAGTGTGGAAGGGCAGAAACTTTGAGTATTAAATCTCCATAGAGCAGGTACTCCCGAGATGGGTAGGGGAAGGGAACAAAGCAAATCAGGTACAGAGTTGCAGTATTTTAGCTATTTTAGGGAGCTATTAATGAAGTGGCTCTTAATCCCACTGGCATACAGAGAGTTGCCACCAGGTATTTACTCACTGCGGTTTAATAGCCTTTTCTTCCTTTAGCCAGCCAAACCTTTCCAATAGTAATGGTGAACCAGTTAATTCAAATTACACTCCAGTTGGTCACTAGACTTTGGAGTTCAGAAGTGTTTCTGCCTGGTATGCAACTTAGAGTTTTTCTCCAACTCAAAGTTTTTGTTTTCATCAAATATCAGTAGAGAGGTATGACACATGTTCTATGATGAGTAAAAAGTTGGTCTGCGACACTTGACAAGGCCAATAGTGTTTGAGAATTAAAAGGTAAAACTGAATCGCTGTCCAAATTCTCTTCTTGAATGTTGAAAGAACTACATAGATTTTCTTCTTATTGTTACAAAGGAAAGTGACTAGTTTACAGTTTTAGTGAACCTCTCGGAAAGTTCATTTTTCATCAGCTACTTCTAAAAAAAATCCCATTATGAAAGTTTCTGAACATATGCAAAATTAGAGCAGCATAATAAACCTGTGTGTGCTCATGCCACAGCTTCAACTATTACACAGCATGTCTCCTGTCCTGTTTTACCTGTACCTTCTCCCCCATGCCTTCCTGATACTATACTGTACAGTGTAGTATAGTAGTGTTTCAAGTAAACACTAGACATTGTTACTTCATTCTCTGTGTTATGTAAATTCACTGTCTGTATTTTTTATATATTCCAAGAGATATTTATAATCATTGTACATTCCAAATACCGTTTTTAATATCATATATTATGATGTCAATGTTTTACTTTCCTTTCTTGTTCCAAATATATATATACATCTATATATGAATGTATATATGTATATATATATGGCTTATTTGAATCAGGATTCAAACAAAGCCTACAAGTTGCATTTGGTTGATGAGTTTTGTAAAACTTTTAAAATCTGAAAATTTCCTCTCCCTTTTTTAAAAAATGCCATTTTAACCAGGTGTGGTAGTGCATGCCTGTAATTCCAACACTTAGGAGGCTGAGGCAGGGGGATTGCTGTGAGTTTGAGGCCAGCCTGGGCTACAAAGTGAGTTTAAGGCCAGCCTGAACTGCATAGCAAGACCATGTCTCAAAAAGACAACAAACAAACAAACAAAAAAAGCAAACAAAAAAACCAAAACAGCAAAACAACAAAAAAGCCATTTATTTGTTAAAGAAGCTGAATCTTGGATAGAATATTCCTCACTGTGGTGTTAGTCTGTCATATTCCTGTGGTGTCATTTGATATGTTTATCTGTCTTCTGTGAATTTCCTGAAAATAGGAAGCTCTATTGAGATGCTTGATCATATTCAAGGTCAATGTTTTTTGGCCAGAAAATTTCACAGATGATGCCCTGTACTTACTATTACATCAGAGACATAAGATGTTTGACACACATTCACTTTCTCTACTATAATTTATCTCCAACTGCATATTATTTTTTCTAATGTTACTGCTAAGCTTTGAAGATCCAAGGTGCTGCCAGCCTAATCCATGTAGCATCCTTCATAGTTTTATCAATGACTGGTGACAACTTAGAGCTATTATTTCACTACATGTTACAAGAGGAGATCTTCTTATTGAGTCATTCCTTATGCAGTTAATTCTTCAATAAAGAAGAATTCCTCCTTAGTAAATATTTGACTACCCTGTAATAGAGTTCATATGGAAAATAAAATAAATGCTTGATTGTTTTAAATCTTCTCCTTTACCAGATTTGAGGGATAGGTATTCTAATAATCTCCAAGTAAGATCAATGGGGTTTAAAAAATATACCATTATAACCTCATAGATTGATATTTTTAATTTACTGCACCTAATACACTTTTTGATACATAAACCATATCGTCTTTGGATGGTGGGAGTCACTTTAACTTGTCTCCTATTCGCTCTAGACCTGAACCCAGTAAGTGTGGACAGCTTCATGGGTTTCTGTTACAACAAGATGTTCCTGACTCGTTGTGACTTCACTGCATCAGTGTGGAATCAACCATCTCGCCAAGGCTATCAGGTTCTTTGTTTGTATAAAAAGTGTTTAGAAACCATAACTTGGAAACTATATTACATATTATAAATATATATATTTATTAGACTACATCTTGGATATATTAGATTTGGTTCAAAGATAGGTATACAAGTCTCCTTGATGATTATATCCTTTTGACCAAGTTTCAGAGTTTTATAAAATCCAACTTCGGGAAAACTGAATTTATGACATTTGTTTGAGTTTAGTAGGAAGTATTTGTGTGACTTTTTTCAATTGTTTTTGTGTATAGTAAAGCTATTGCCAATCATTAATGTATGAACTACTTCTCTAGTTCCAAAAAGCAGAAATATGTATATTAGAGGGGAAAAGTTTTACAGTATGGAAATGGAAAGCTAGTCTCCAGAAAATTCTAATTTTTAGACACTTTGAATTGTTAGTGGGGGAAGGAGTTTTCACAAACCCATAGTCAAAACGGAAGTGTTCTGCTGTCAGGAATACATCTGATAATGCAATGTACACAAATAAAAAAGCAGTATATATTTAAAACTGTATGGCAGTCTTGTAAATTGATTTTATCAAAATTCCTGTGTTTTTAGGGTACAAACTCATAAGGCTGCAAACAAGTACATATTTTTGTGAAGTTGCATATTTTATTCATCCTAGCTATAAATAATAAAAGCAAATTTTGATTTAGCACTCTAAAAAGAATTAAATTTTGTTCCTATTCTTTTTGTATGAATTGATAACAGAAAATTATTCTCAAATGAAAAAGTGATGAGAAATTCTGTAGTCAAAGTTGCAGAGACAAGGTGTATATTATAAAAGCATCTTAGGCAGTAAGTAAGAATATATGTATGTACATTAAATAGCATTTGCCAGCTATTTAAAATTAATTGTGATTTCTTTTAAAAATCTAAACAAATACTTGGTTCTGTATCTAATTTTGTATTTTTAATTTTTTGTTGCTATTTTTAAAACTAGGTTTCCTAAGTTGTCAAATCCTCAGATCTCACAAAATTTGGGTGTGATGTGCTGGCGGTTTTTCATCCCTTTCCCTGCACTGTTAACCCTTCTCTATGCCATTCTGTGCTCCAGGAAGATCTCTATGGTTTGCCTAAACTGAGTTTGTTGAATTTTGGTTCAAGAGGAGAGAAATATCGAGATATTCATTCTGTTGCTTTCTCCCACCACAAGTGTAGCAAGCCCTTAGGACTCCATGATAGGCTCCTTCTCCAAGGCTTTGCGGGGCTTCAACAACACTTTCCTCCTTTTTCTCCTTCAGATCTCAGATGTCTTGTGATCCTTGTTGAATTCCTTAATCCAGTTTTAGACTTAACACTATAACACCATTGTGAAATTCTTTCCTGATTTTTTTTTCCAGGGTGCTGAGGTTAAATCAGAGTGAAGAGTCCCAGGATGGGCAATTAGTCCACGCTTATTAGCTTCTTTGGATCACATGATACCTCACTTTATAGGATCCCTTTTTGTTGGAAGTTGTGCTGTATCTGAACCCTGCTTGGGGTGTGGGCTGTTTGGGAAGACAAAGATTTCCTGTGCTTAAAATTTAAGATTCATTGACATGCCTCATATTCATCCCCCTCCACTCCTGAGGCCTGCCTTCTCTCTGCAAAGTCAGCTCTAAAGCACTGGAGTCTTTGATATTCCAGCATACTGGTATTCAATCTCTTTTGCAGAAATGTTCTCCTTTTACTACTTACTGTCTACATGGGTGCATTCCTCCCTTATTTCCTCCTCCAGCATATTTAATATAATATCAGGACTAGTGTAGGCATTTGTTTTATATAAGAAGAGCTTATGATTTCAAGTAACTTATGATTTCTGTCTGGTAAAACTCCTTGAGGCAAAATGCTGGGGATTTGAGTAAAATGTGTAAAGGAAAAATACACAGAGAATCATAGAAATTACAATTACATTTTTATGTCTCCAAGACCATGCAAAATTGTTGCAGTATGTTTATCAGTGTGACGATACAAGCTTTCATGAACTGACTTGGGGCAGATATTGGCCTGCATATTTCCAACTCCGTACTCTGCCTTTCTATGCCCCATTCTGTATTATAACATATTACGTTTCTTAGGCACCTAGTACTCAAGGGTCTGTGTGAGTTTGGCTAAAGGGATACACTAGTACAAAGCATGTATAAAGAAGGAGAGAGGCCAAGATATTCCTGATCTCTGCTTTTTGTGGCATCTTTGATAGAATCTGTGCCCCTTCTATGGGTGGTAATCCTGCGGGAAGGCATCTCACATCATCTTCCTACTAGGAAGGCCCACTGTGGTTCCAACTTCTGTTCAGTGAGTGCAGCTCCTGGGTTTGGGAATACCATCTTCTCCCTATGATCCTCCAGC
This sequence comes from Dasyprocta punctata, assembly GCA_004363535.1. Classification (NCBI taxonomy): domain Eukaryota; kingdom Metazoa; phylum Chordata; class Mammalia; order Rodentia; family Dasyproctidae; genus Dasyprocta; species Dasyprocta punctata. The sequence goes on along the minus strand of RJWM01003606.1, from coordinate 56,541 downwards.
CCTAAGAGGGCAGCAGCTGGCTGTTAATCTCTGAATCTCCTCACCGTGTCTTGTTTGGTTCCTTACTTTTTTTTTTTTAATCACCTGTAAACTCAATTCCCTGGGTTAAACTGAAATACCTAGAGTAGTTTCCGAGTTCTGATAGAAATTTGAATAATAGGTCATGATTTTGCCCAACAGAAAATTTGTCTTCAGCTGAGACTATTTTTGTCAAAGACTTTTTAATGTAGAAAAATAGCAACTCAATCAAATTAATGTCGCAGGAGATGAATTGAAAATATACAGATCTTATGAAATGTAAAATTTATTGAAAGAACACAGAGTATACAATCCATTCTACTCTTTACCCTAGACAGGTAGACCATTTAGATGATGGTATTGCTATATAGATCAAACTAAGAAGCAGCTATTTCACAGCAATCTCTTCTAAGAGATCAACTCATACATAGCACAATGAAGAAAGCTTTTTCTCCTTGAAGTCCTTGTTAATTTCAAGTGGTGATCTTGACAAGGTGGCAAGGGGAATGTTCTGGTGTAACTACTTGATTTATTTTCCACTTAGACTTAACCAGAGGCAATGGGAGAAGTGACTGGTCAGTGGTACCCAGAAGACGTTTTAAGTGTGGGCTATGTTAACTTCAAAATTTTTGAACTCCTTTGCTTGCTGATTTTATTCTATGTAGTTAGTTCCTCCAATACTTTTTTATATAATTTTATTTACTTATTTATTCCAATACATCTTTATATAATTTTATTTACATATTTATTTATTCTTTATGGAATATCTTTAGCTTGGGGAAAAATCTCTGAGTATAGGACAAAAATAAATGAGTCACACACAAACATTTAGTTAAACTCCATCTATAATCCTGGGGTCTCATTTTAGTTCCTATAGATAGTCTCTAGTTTCTCCTTTATTAACATTGACTATATTGCCATAAGATCTTAATGACTCAAAAATTTTCCTCCTACCATACTGACTATACATACTTTATTTTTAACTATTTTATTTGGAAGCAATAGCTTCCTCCTCTGATCTATACTTCTCTGCCAACGAATTATACTTTGGAATGAGCCAGAATCAGAGCAGTCCTAAGACATCTCAGCAGCAAGAATCTATGGTTTTCATTCCAGTGTCTTAGGTTCCATGTATCTCCAGTTTTGCCTTTTAATCTACTGTATCTGACTGACCAGTAGACAGCCAGGTTCAAAACTGTGGGAAACAGGATATCTATGCAGCCTACTCTGTTCTTGTCTCTTACTTTGTATACAGTTTTTAAAATCTTAGTGTTTTACCTACTTCTTCAAATCATGAAGATTGACTTCTCCTTTACTTAAGGAGTGAAACAACAGTGCTAACACCAGTCATTTTTACAAGTGAAGTATAATTACTTTTAATAAAATATGTAATTAGAATGAAGTATTGTATACTTCAGAGAACCTGTGATCTTAACTTGAGGAGAATTTGGCTAGCTGCCACAGTCTTGCTGAATACTCTTCTGATTGCACAGGCATTGTTAGTCTAGGAATATTCTCCAGATGCCACTCACAAAAATGATCTAGGGGTGTCTGCCTCTAGTGGTGTGGATCTGTAGATTTACAGTCTCTGAACTTATTATGATCAGTTTGTTTGGATCACTTTTGGGATGTTACAGAACTAGAAAGTTGTTAATAAAAAATTCTGATGGTTCATTTCCTCATTCATTAATGAATGTGTGTTAAATAATTGCATAACCAATTACAAGTAGCCATAATGATGGATTGAAGTCCACTAATGGTTGAACCACAAGTAACAAAGGATAATCTGGAACTTATGGTTAAGTTTTGAGGAGACATGGGCATTGGAAATTACTCAGGGGAAGGGAAACTTCACGACTGCAGCTTTTGCTGAGATGTTCCTTTCATTTCTTTAGATGGAGAGCTAAGGCCGCTTTTCAGGTTAAATATGTCAGGATAAAATGGCTAGGCCATACTGAATATTTATGATGGCAGAGTAAAGCTTGTTTATATGATAACAGTTGAATAAATTTTGATGAGAGATTATGTAGTCATTAGGGTTATATGTGTGCATGATCTGATTCTGCAAGTGGTGTTTATTAAGATAAGAAAAACACTAAACTATAGAAACTAAGATTTCTTCCTCAACTGTCATTCCCACCCTGAATACTGGGGCTAGATGGCATGCAGATCATGATAAAATCTGTCCAAAAGACCAGCTATAGGTCAGTTTATATCAATTATAGAAGAAATGAATTGTGCAGAGAAAAATGTTTGATTTCTAGATAACAAACTTCCCCTTGGGTGTATTGCTGCAAGGTATTTTGACTGAAATCAAAACTGTCTTAAAAATCAGCTGATAGGTGAACTATTATTAAAAGCCAGCAGTTAGTGGGCTGGGTATGTAGCTCAGTGGTAGAGCAGTTGCCTAGTATGTGCTGAGACTTTCTGTTCAATTCCCAGTCAGAAAAACAAAATTCAGCAGTTAAAGCAATTTTGGATGGGACTTGAGAATTATTTTAAATGAATAGCTAGGAACTATGGGTCAAGGCTGAGATATTTCATCTACCACATGACTAAAGGTTATCATCAACTTATCAATTGAATTTAGATGTTAATATCAGATCCTTAAGTAACCATTTTAAATATAATGATACGCAATATTGCAACCATTGTCAGGTTTCTATCATCCTGCTTTGTAAACCTGCAATGTTACTGTTGTGCATTTACTCTAGTTGTTTGTTTGTCTCTTTTGCTCGTTGTCTTTGCTATATATGTCTTTTGTTCTTTCTTCGCTTAAATAAATAAAATAAAACAGCTTCAACAACAAAAAAATCAGATTCTTTTACGTAATATTTATCAGTTCTGACAGATAATTTCTTTAGCTTTTTTCCATATGTATTCATTCACAATTAATTAGTTTCGCTACCTTCACAAAATCCTGGGTTAAGAAACCCATTCAAGTGTTGCTGGAAATAGAAATTAGCACCAAAATCTTTTAGGAGATTTCATTGTAGAATTTAATTGTCAGAGTTCTAAGACCAGGTTAAGTGCCTCCCCGTAGACAATACTGTTATAGGGTGGATTATTTCAGATTAGATGTGTCACAAGTCACATACAAGAAACAAAAGAGAAACAAATTTCTGTTGGAGCAAGGGCTAGAAACAGCTGTAAGTTGTTGGAAAAGAATTTGACACTAGTTTAAAATAGTAACACATACAATTTTTAACTATGCATGGTACTCAGAAGAATCTAGCTCAATAACCTAACAGCCCTGTGACCTTAGAGTGTATAGCTATTCTGTGCCTAAATTTCCTCCTTGGTAAGTATAGGTGTGTATAACAACTCTGTATGAGTTCTTGTGAGGATTTGATGAATTAATACATGAAAAACACTTGTGAAAAGGATTTAGTATAGATTAGCTAATATGGCTAATTATTAATATCACTAATAATTAACTGTATTTCACTAAAATAAGAAAATAAGAGCTGGTATGAAATAAAAACTATAGGATATGAGTTTGAGAAAATGATTTCCCATCATGGGTCTGACGCCTAAAGTGAGTTGTAGAATTCTAGAACTGGAATGTTGAAGTGATTTAGACATTATCTTCTTTAATTTCCTAAATTTATGTAAAGAATTTAAGGCTGGAAGATGCTTGATCAAGTCCACACGGTATGAAGTCTACTGCACTGTTTCTCTTAAATAAACTTGGCTCTTAGTTTTCTCATGTAGAATTCAAGGTACTAAATCATATTAACCTTGCTTCAAATTAAATTAAAATACTGTATAGGTTCTTTTAAAGCTCAGATCATTAATTTACTTACAAGGTATTTATGTTTATGTTTGTGAATATATACTTGTCTTATAATGCAGCAATCCCACTCCTGGGTATGTACCCAAAGGAAATGTATATATCAAAATAAATGAAGGAACACATTCATGAGCATGCAATTTGTATTAGTCTCAAACTAGAAACTACTTAAACACCCACTACTGGCTGTGAAAGGATAAATAAACTGGTGCATTCCATAATGAAATATGATGAAACATGGAGAATGAGCTTGCCAGTGAACGATGCCAGTGAATCTCACCAACACAGTGATAAAAGAAATGCCAGACACAAAACTACTATATTATGTGATTTCATTTATGGAGTTCCAAAATAAGCAAAACTAAACCATATTAGAAGTGACACAGTGGTTATTCTTGTGAGGAGTAGATACATACTGTTGTATATACTGTATGCATACAATAATGTATATTTCTCTGAATGTGTATTATGCTTCCATAAAAACTAAATAGTAAAGTAAAAAAAAGTAAGTATTGCTTATTAACAGACACTGTTTCAGGAGCCAGAGCTAATGAATTGGGCAATACCCGTATTTTAGGGAGCCTACTTTTACTGGAGAGCAGAAGAGACAGATAAGTATGAAGAAGAAAAGCTGAAGTTATTTCAAAATTGTACAACATATATGATGTAATCAATTTAAAAAGAAAAAAACCTTTATTTTGGCTAATGGTTTCAGAAGTTTCAGTCCATGGCAACTTGACCTTATTGCTTTGGATCTCTTGTGAAGCAGTATGATATGGCAGGAATACATGAGGAAGGAAGCTATGCATTTCATTCTGGCTGGAAGCAAAAGAAATAAGGGTGGGGTCCTGGTCCCAATGTATTTTTCAAGGGTAGTGAACTACCTTTGATTAGGATCCACTCCTAATTTTCCACCATTTCCCAGTGGGGACCAAGCCTTCAGTGGGGACCAAACTTTCAAGACATAGGCCTCTGGAGACCTTTAAGATCCAAAATACAGTAGTGAGTCATTATTACACTTATGTAGTACCTACTTTATAGTTGCCATTGGCCTCTTTGAACTTATGGAATCTGATATTATAGTTAAACATTTGATAGCACTTCATTTCTCATTCTGTCTCTAAGATCTTCTTTCTAATTCTATTTTATCTCTAATGCTCTATTTTTTCCTTGGCTGCTTGCAATTGCCAAGTGGATTTAGACTCATTTTTCATGAGCACATCAATGGACATGTGTCAGTTACCACAAAGTGTTCATTTCTCATAAAGGAATATAAACAGCAAATTAGAAAACTTGTTATGGTAGCCAATGGTATATAGGACCCATTTCATCCATTGTAGTAACCTTAATAGTGATCTGTTTATGAAGAGAAGACTATGTGCTTCCTAAGATCTATTGCCTATTTAGGAACCTCACTACAAATACAACATTATTCAATATTATTGTCACATGCTTTCAAAGTTGTACTGTAATTTCCTTTCAGACAATAATTATACTTTGATTATTAATTTTGCAGAGAGAGCAGTTGTAAAAACATGGGCATACATTGATGTTCCAGTGAGCTTTTATGGAATAAATAAAGTCCAAGAAGCAAAAGAAAAATGCTGAGAAAACAAGTGAACTCTTTGGAAATGTCAGATTTTATTGGACCACGTCTGAGAGCACTGAGAGAAGCAGAGAAGGACATTGGTTAGACAAGAGAATACAGTGTGCTTTACTTTTATCACTTTTGATTGGGTCAAAATGTCCCCATGCACTTAGAGAATATATGAAGCTGCTAGCTTGGGTTCTTTAATGAAGTTAATTACTTAATGTAATGTTTTATAATCACAATATTATTTAATAATGACTCCCTTAATGGAACTTACAGTGATTTTTTTTAGCTGTCACACAAATCCCCCATTTTCTGATCATCTTCCTTTATTCCCTATAGTTAGCGGTGAGTATGTGGCCCCTGTTGGACATTCTGTGTATGTGGCTCTGTCCCACAGGTAACAATTGATTAGAGAAGGGAAGGATGTGGAGTTCAATCAGAGGATCAGTCTCAGATTATAGCCACAGGTGATTAATCTAGGTGAGCATCTGACCCAAGCTTAACCAATGTCTTCCCCAGAATTTTGGAATTAGGTGAGAGAGAGAGAGAGAGAGAGAGAGAGAGAGAGAGAGAGAGAGAGAGAAAGAGAGAACTTGATCCCTCTTTGGCTGCTACCTGTGTGTGATAGCTGCTTGTGAATATTTTTCTGTCCTATGCCATACAGTGCATGTAATAGAAATGAGTGACATGAGTGTGTTGTGTGAAGCAGAGTTAGGAGGTGGGTATTGTTAAGGTCATTTCTGCCTTTTCTTCCAAAGAGGGCCAAGAAGCATTCCTGATTTTGTATTCCACTAAGGAGCTCTGTCTAGAGCAGTTCCATTGGTTCACAGAGACTTCCACAAACAATAACATGGGTTACCAAGATAGGAAAATCAAGCAAGTCATTTCAATTCCCTTTGAAAATGAAATAGTTTTGAAATATATAAAATAAATGAAGAGGTAAATATTTTAGGATTCCAAAAGGAGTTTATCTTTATTTCACATTTGAATTTATGTTTCACTTAATGGTGAAGACTAATAATAGAAGTCATTCTATCTTAAAGTTGGAAGGCATATCCACTCCTAATTTTTCTGCTGTGAAAACTGCTGGTCCAGAAGATCAATAGGCCCACACAGATTTCACAGCTCACCAGTCATAGGAGAATGTTCTATATAGAAGAATAGAGTGACAATTTCCAGGACCCTATAGAATATGAGCCCAGAGGATAGGGCTAAATTTCAAAAAGAATGGGAGTAATGGATATTGGGGCACTTGGGAGCATTTCTCTAGAATGCACAGAGAGTGGATTTTGAGTTCAATGTCATATTCTTAAACATCAAATTCCACTGCATGGCCTGTTGCTGCTGAATCATCATATGTACTGTGTTTCAGCAAGGACTTCAGAAATCTGCAAATTTTGCTCTTTCTATCTTCTTTCTATTTTCTTCAGAATGCTCATTTCTCGCCTTCATTGGTCAGTTCTCTATTTCTTTGGAAGAGCCATAAGTAGGGGCTGAAGAAACAACCATCTTAGGAAGATGTCATTATGATCAGATATCGGAGAAAAGTGAGAGCTGATGAGATTGTAGACAGGTTTGGGGATCAAAATATACTTTACAGCCGGGAGTTTGGCTCAGTGGCTTAAGTGCCTGCTTGGCAGGAGCGAGGTTGTGAGTTTGATCCCTGGTACCAATAAAAAACAAAAAAACAAAGAAAACAAAACAAAACAAAAACAAACAGAATATACTTTAGGAGAATGTATTTATCAAACAGGAAACAAATTCTGCAAAATAAATTCATCGAGTTAGAGATGATGGAGGACTAAACAAAAAATGTATATATTTTGGGGAGTGTTACAAGACCACTCTAAATTTTGATCTCATTTCTTAGGTGGGTGAATTATTTGATCTCTTCAACACTTAATCCATCTTTTAAAGAAGATACATATATATATATATATATATATATATATATATATATATAGTTACATGAGAGTTAAATGAGAAAATGTGCATGCAGAATTTTATCACAGTTAAGAACTGTGTTACTTATCATACTGGAAAAAGATAATTTTTTTAAAAGGCAAAATCATGACTTTTACAGAGATATACAATTAACATGTGCCACAGATTTTATTTAATTCATTATTAAATGAGTACAGTACAAATAGTTCAAATGGGAATTCAGAGAACAGATTAATTTATAGATCAGGGATATTGAAATTAACTGCTCTAAACAGTGCACATTTTCCTTTTGAGGCACCCAGTAATTTTTTTTTCTTGTTCCAAATCTGTTGACATTGCCATAATCATTATTAATTAATCTTAGCTGAATTTCCCCATTCATGCTCACTTATCAAGAAGGACTCAACTTTTAACATATCATAAATCTCATTCATGTGCCTAAACCCCACATTTATAATATAAATATTCCTGTCCATTCCAGGTAGATTTTGCAATAGAGTTCCACTGCTTCAACCCTTAATTATCAAGCCTTCAATTCTTGGCCATAACTTATGAGCTTGGATTAAAGTCAAAGAGTGAAAAATATGTAGAGGCTTAAATAAGAAAGAAAAACGGAAGTGGTCATGCTGGCAACTTACCCATTTAGAAAATGTCTGGGGCTATGAAAACTAAATCCACTACTGGCAGTGCACACTCAAGCAAGACAGTCTGTTTGGTGTGAGAAATAGTATTCAACCTTTCATTTGCAGCAATTTAATCAAATCTCTCCTGCTCTCAAATATTTATTTAGTCTCCTGTAATTTATGATAACCATAGCACTTAGTATTACCCAAGTGCTAAATCTAATGCAGAAAATGGCAAAGAAAGAGTAGTAAAGAAGTATCAAGTGATGCCCAAGGGAACTTATTAAGTATACTTCATTTTAAAATCCAGTCCAATGGGTTGAAGCAGGACTTTAATAAAATGGTACAACTTGAGAGAATTTGCCTCATTTTGAGGTAAGCACTTTACTTCCAAGCTGCCCAGGTCAGTAATTTCTATTGCCTGCTTCTTAGATTTATTGTTTTATAGTCATTTGTGTAGGTTGTTGCTTACACCTGTAAGTGACATAATCAGATTGATGTTAGAATCACCACTTAAAAGATACACAATAGGGTCAATGACTTGTACAAGGGCATATACTCAGAGCCATTTCAGTTACTTTATCTCCTATGAAATCTGGGATTTTTCCTGCTTAGAAATAGACCATTTTAGGTTAGTCATGTAATCTTGAAGTATCCTTCGTCTTCCACCAGTAGGTACCAATTCTATGCATATTAAGGGTCTCAACTTGTGTAATTATTTAATGACTGCTCTCTGTCAGGTCTAGGAACTGTTTTAGAAATATTCGGTAAATGGTAAGTATAAGTCATAATCAGGGATATGTGAATCAAAACCATAATGAGATATTAACTCACACATGATTACTATTGCTAGAAAAACAGAAGAAAACTGTTGGCAAAGATGCGATGAAATTGGAACCCTTATTTGGTATTGGTGGAATGCAAAATTGTAAGGTTGCCATGGAAAACAGAATGGAAGTTCTGCAAAAAATATGAAAGTAGAATATGTGATTCTACAATACTCCTCTAGGTATTTATCCAAAAGATGATCTTGATGAACTATTAAGACTCTTGTGTTCACTGCAGCACTGTTCACAATAGGTAACGCATAGAAACAACCTACTATTTGTGGACAGATGAATGAATAAAGGAAATACACCATATGCATACAGTGGGATACTATTTGGTTTTAAAAATAAAAGGATGTTCTGTAGTTACCAGATGAACCTAGAGGGCATTGTATTAAGTGAAACATGCTAGTCACAGAAAGATAAATATTGCAGGTTTCCACTTGTATGAGGTATTTAAAACAGTAAAGTGCACAGATTTAGAGTGAAATGGTGGATGGCAGAGGCCAAGAGACAGAAAAGTGGAGTTCCTAATCAATAGGCGTGAGTTTCAGTTAAATAAGGTGGGTAAATTCCAGACATCCTACTGTAGTTAACAAAGAGTGTTTTATACACTTAAATATTAAGAGTACTATATACTTAAAAATTTATAAAAGGAGTATGTATCATATGAGGTGTTCTGAGTACAATAAAATCAATTTATAAAAGAGAAAGAAACTGCAAGTATAAACCAGAACTTCACAGAGGTCACTGGGCCACTTGATTAACTGTGGACTAATGCTGAAAGTTGACCAAATGAGTGGTCAAAACTCAACTAGAAAAGCCAGGAAACTGGGTTCTAGATATGTCTCTGCCACTACTAAATGGCATGGCCTTGGGTTAATAGTGAAAATTCTTTGAACTCCTGAGCATGTTTATCATCATTTGTACTAATTTAGCTGGAGAAAATTAACCATGATTGAGTCTTCATTACTAATATGCCGTATTATAATATGAACAGTGCATAAACTTTGGAGATTCAGATTTTAATTTTTTCATTAGTTTCTACTTTTAGACATAACTTTATTAAATAACTCTGAGAATCAGTTTCCATAGCTATAAAATGGAATGACTGTATTTCTTAGAGTTGCTATAAAAATGATTTATTTCACATTTAAAATACCTTGAGCAAAATAAGGATACACAAAATGATATCTAATACATCTACATAATTTTTTCTGGCCCAGTTCTCTGTGAAGTATTCTTATTCCTTTTTCTAAAATGTTGTTTAATTTTAAAAGTTAGTATATACTTGGAGTACACAGTAATTTCATTTATCTTGGGGTTTTGGTACATAAACATATTATAATTTAATCACTTTTACTTTTCCTTCCTCTCCTCAACCTCTGGTTCCTTTTTCTAATCTTACATAAAATATTGAAGGAAAAAGAATACAAAAGCTGAAGTGGGCATGCAGCTTTTTTTTTGGGTCATATAAATTAGGTTATTTATTATTTTGAGTGAGTCCCTATCTTGGGTAAATCTTTATGTCTGTGATCACATTTTCTTCTTAAGCTAATGTGCAATGCACACCAATGCAGGTGAAGTGTCTTTTCTCAAGTGGTAATTAGTGAATGTAAAATATTTTCTTAGCATCTTCAGCAAAATCTTGACCATTCATTCAAGTCCAGTAATCCAGAAAGTTATCATAATAACAATACAGAAGAAACAGCAGTATGTGCTGGAAAAGCTGAACAAAGAGTGAAAACCATAGGTTCTTGCTCAGTTTTCACACTGAATATAATTGTGATCCCATGTCATCACTGAATGTCTCAGGGGTCCAGATTTATTCACGCTGGGACTTGTTGACCCACAGGTTCCTGATGATAGGAGAACAACCAACAGAAATCAGTTACCAAAGCAAGAAGAGGTAAATTCAGATTATCTATATTTCAGATACTGTATTTCCCTTCATTAACATAGAAATAAAAATGTTTATGATAACCATTAAGAGTGATAGCTCTAGAATTTCTAGAGTTCATTGTAGTATGCAAAGTGTTTTACAGGTGTGTCGGCTCATTTGGACCTCACAGCAATGCGTGAGATATTAGAGTTGGTCCTCCTTGTCTATGGCTTCTGCAGTCCCATATTCAACCAACTGTGGATAGAAAAGAACTAAAAAAAATTTGTCTGTACTGGACATTTATAGGCTTATTTCTTATACCATTCCTTAAACAATGCAGTTTAGTAAGTATTGGCAGAGTACTCACATTGTATTAGGTATTATAAGTAATCTAGAGATGATTTAAAGAATATGACAGAATGTGCCTAAATTTTATGACAATATCATGCCATTTTACACAGTGACTTGAGCAATGGAGAATTTTAGTATCTGCAGCAATCGTGGAACCAACCCACTCCTCCCCTCTTCTCCCAGGATGATTGTCCTATTCTGTTCCTTTGACAGACAACAGGGTATAAATCTACATGTGTGTGTGTGTGTGTGTGTGTGTGTGTGTGTTTATGGGGGAGAGAGAGACAGAGACAGAGACAGAGAAAAAAGAAAGAAAGAAAGTGTAAGAGAAAGAGTACAAAAACATTATAGAAATCAATAACCTCATTCTAGAACTCTCTTTCACTCCTGGCTCTTTTGCAGTCATCGTATATCTGCTTCCATTTAGCCCAAGCCCACTAACCTAATAAGAGTGTCGGAAACTCTGCCTTGATAAAGCTGTGCCTATGTCTCAGGATTACTCAAGTAATTAGTTGTTAGTTAAGTTTCCAAAGAATAACCAGCATCTTAACACATAGAAATGGACCTAACAGTCTTGCTAGATTTATTTTTTGACCCTAAAGATGAATTTTTCTGGACGGAGCACAAAGAAGATAGCTCAGTATCTTTCCCTAGGCACTGAACCAGTTCAAGAAAAAGCAGTTAAAACAATTTTTCTAGTTTTTAAGCTAAAAAAATTTAAAGTTATAATCTTATATGAAAACAATAGATACTTACTGTACAAAACACAGAAAACAACTGTAATTCCACCAAACAGAGACTATTTTTAATGATATTTAATGTATGCCAGGGATTGCATTTGGTACTTGTGTTTAAAACTGGCCTCCTATGATTAAGGTAGAATCTTTATCTGCCATGGAAATTCTATCTTTCTCTCTCTTCTGTTTCTTCTGGACCCAATTTTGGCCACAAAATCTTTTCCAATACAAAAGGAACCATAATATTTGACCAGAGTTTATCTATGAGTTTAAACCTCTTTTTTTTCTTGGGCTTTTCCAAATCTTTTACTTTAGACCTTTTACTTTAGAACATATACAGAAGCACACACACATGTTTTAATAAAATGTATTGCTTTGACTGCTGCAAAGCATCCAATTGCCTTATTAAAGTGATGTCATCTATTCTGCTTTCTTTAAAAGGTAGAGTTCTTGAACACCAATCAAAAGATTCTCTCTGCAGCTTCAGGAAATAGTGAGTCAATGGTAGAAAGTTAAAGTGACTAAAACGACTTATACAGACAATCATAGGAACCAGTTCTGAAAATGAGCTTTAATTTGAACAGTTTAAGTGCAAAGTTTTCAAATGGGGACTTCTGTAGTGAAAATACTTAATACTTAACATTTTATGTTAAGTCTGCATGCTTTCCAAATAAGGTGTCCCCCGTCCTTCTAAATTACCGAGTGTAAAAGCTGTAATGTTATATGTTCCCAAGGGGCAGAGAGTAATTCAGACATGAAGTAATTTTAATAGAAATCATTCCTCTTTTCTTGGCAAGAGAAGAATTTCAGTAGGAATTTTTCAAAATTACAAAATATCCTCCCCTGGGGGATCCATGCTGCCACTTAGCAGATTTCTCATTTCATTTAACACAAATATTTTGAACCTCAAGGGGAAATCTGCTCAGTTACAGTTTCTGCATTACTGTCTCCCAAAGATAAACGAGGTGCTTTTCCCCACAGTGGACACAAGGAGAGGTAAGGTGGGTGGAAAATGATAGAAATCCCAGGAAGAAATTTCTAAAAACCATTCATTTACCAAAGCTTTTAACAATGGAAACCATCTTCAATTTCTATTTCACTTTCTTCTCAGAATGTTTTCAGACAGAGTGGTATTGTGTTTTTCCTGGGAAATTTTGCCTACATGAAGATAAAAGAGAAGAAGGTGCTCCTGGAAACAACTGGCTTCTTCTCCACCCCATTCAAATAAGTAAAGTGGCTTCCTGGATGGGTAGAAGGGAACCATGAGGCTCACCTGGGCTAAGCAGAAAAGGGCTCTGACTTGGTGGCCATCATTGCTGGAGAGTTGCTGACTAAAATGTTGTCCTTTTTCTGACCATGGGTTGTATGATGTCTCCAGCTGTGATAGCATATTGAGAAGAAGACAGTTTGTCACTAGTGCCTGTTCCCGAGTTCCTCTGAAACTGAGTACTCAGACCTGCCCAATCATATTAAAAATGCCAGCGTATCCCACTGATAAATCCAGTGGGGTGCCATTCTACAAAAACAGGTAAACTAATCTATGTCGTATGATGAGGTTTAAGTGGATTGTGCTGTGTTTGCTAGTGGTTCCACAGAAAATGATGAGCAAGAAGGAAGTAACTTGATAGTGACAATATCAGGTGCCATGAGCTGCTAAGGAAGTATTTGGAAGCAGGTAAGTGTTTCTATGTTCAAGACATTTTTTTCCCCCAATTTTCATCAAATTGATCATCTCCTTGTTCTGTTTCTCTGAGAAGCTGATATTGCTCTTCAGCTCAACTTCAGCACCATGGTATTTTTGGGTGATGAAACCATTCGTTTCTTAGAAGGTAAATGGTTGTATGTTAGTGTAGGAAACACTAAATAAGCTTTTATCTGAAACCTTGATGTTTTCAAATACATTCAGGTTCAAAGCCTCTTACATGGTCCCTCAATATTCTAACCTTAAACATCAGGTCTTAGGGCTCTATATTTGAATTAAAAATTCTATACTCTAAAAATGTGAAGTCAGGTACTATGTATTTTATATATTTTTTTTACCATTTTACCCAGATGATCACAGTGGCTGGGTATATGGTGATCAATAAGTGTTTTTATCCCAGAAGTCCAGTACAGTTGCTTAGATGGACTCACCAGAGTTCTGTTCCAGTCATACAACATGTTTATCACGGACTCAAAATTTTAGGGGCAGAACAATCTTAACACATAAGCAGTCAGATGTCACAAGGATCTCTATTCCCTAATAGAATATTAGAAGTTTCATTGCATGAGGAATTGATGTCAGCCTCCAAGGAATTTACCAGATAGTTTTATAGTAAGCTCTTAGCCCTTTTGATGGAGAGGAAAAGTTGCTTTTTAAAACTACAAGTAGTTGTTTAAAAATGCAATTATGTTTTGAAGTAGAGTTTTTTTAAATCATCGCTTAAGTTCTAAGACATTTAAAATGACACGAAATGAGCACCCAAGGACATTACTTTAAGTTAGACTTCAAATGAACCTCTTTGTAAGGAAGCTGAATTTATTAGGTCCACCCCCTCTTTTCTCTATCATCTGCTTTGACTATGGTGGGCCCTGCAGAGTCAAGTACAGTTGAACCTCATTCTAGTGAAGCCAAGATAGCTGTTAAATTTCCCATGGCCAATCTCAGGACAACCAAGGGCTCACCTAACCTGGGTCATTTTTGCAAATGTGTGTCAAGCAAAGTGTCCTCTGAGATGTGGAATAAGAGAATATTGCTTGGTATAAACCATTTCTATTGCTAAAGAATCAATATTAATAATATTAATTATCAATACTAATAAATGATAGCAATTCATAGATTTTGAGTGACTACTATGGTAAACTCTGTGCTAAACATGATCAGTTTTTAAGAAAATTAAAACAATCCCAATTTATAGAAAAGTAGAGGCTAGATGAAATCCCCAAGTTTATACTGATATTAAATGACAGGTGTCAGGTTTGATGTTAGGTTTGTCTAATTTCAAACTCCCCTCCCCATTATTTCTTTGTGTTAGGCTATCTCCAAAAATTTACAGCTGATAAAAGAGACTCATTTATTTTGTCTCATTGCATGTAAAGGATTGTTAATCAAAGATGTAGTCTTTATTATTGCCTTGTAGACAGAAATCAGAGGCTAAAAGCATTTAAACAGATCACCCAGGTTCACGAGAATAAGACAAGACTAAGTTGGACCTGGGGTCCGTGTGCCCTCGATTTTACATCCTGTCCTATTAACATCACAACCAAGATCCCCAAGCCTTCTGGGCCAGTGAGTCTTTATAGCTTGCCACCAGCAGGCTTTTCATTTCCTTGAAAGTGCAACTCACGTGGCAAAGCAGGAGACTGAGTCAAGCTTCGCAAGTGCTGATAAGACACTGCATATGCATTACATCCTCATTCCCTATATTCCAGCATTTTACAGAAATGTAACGCCTCACCATATTTATCAGATAGTTTTCCCAAAAATAATAGACACTTCATCTGTTTTCACAATAAATTGTTGAATAAACAAATACATAATTTAAAAATTATTTGATGCATTCAACACCAAATGTATTCAAACTGTAATTTGTTTCAAATGCCTTCACTTAAAATTTGGATTATAGTTAAACTCTTGTCAGTTCTAAGGCAAATAAATTCTTATTTGTACTTGAAAGGAAAGAAAGATTTGGAAGATTGTGCCATAGGTCAGTTAGAAGAAAGCTGAAATATATATTGAGTGAGTCTGAAAAAATTATTGGTTCATATCTCTGTGACCTTCTACTAAAATGAGTTGTTCTGGGGCAGTTACCATGTTTTATTTTTAAACTTCTTCTTACCTCTCCACCTCCATTGCTTAAAGGTGTCTAGAGGCAGCATTATTTAGTGAGGGCTGTAGATGGGCTTGAGGGCATTTGTATGCCTTTGATACTGAAAGTAGAATAAAATGTATTTGTGCATTTTTCTGGGAAGTAAGTCCATACTTTGTGTTGGGTCGTTGGAATGCATGACTGTGCAAAACCACTAGCCTTAGGTGACTCTCCATTATAGTTATGAGTTAAAGTAATTTGTTCCACTCTTGAAAATTAAGAATGGCCTTTCGCTGGGACTGTTGGATCAGAATAGTTGGGAAATGAAGATAAGCAATAGAGATTAACAGGACACTCCATGCATTACTACAGTGCGCTAAAAGTCTTGAATGTTACTGACCTGGAACATAGTATTGCCATATATTGGAGAGAGGAAGAAAAAAAGAAGTTGGGAAATCATGTGTATGTTTTTATGAATGGTATAAACAGAGAATAAAGAAACAAACTGCTGAACCAAATATTTGCTTACTCTCAAATTTGTTGGTTTTTGTCTTTTGCTTTCTGTTAAGCCTTTAAAAAACAGGTTTCAGCCGGGAGTGATGGCACACGCCTTTAATCCCAGCACTCAGGAGGCTGACGTAGGAGGAGTGGTGTGAGTTCGAGGCCCGCTTGGGCTACAGTGTGAGAGCAAGGCCAGCCTGAGCTACGTAGAGCAACCCTGCCTCAAAAAACTAGGGCCGGGAGTTTGGCTCAGTGGCTTAAGCGCCTGTCTAGCAGGTGTGAGGTTGTGAGTTCAATCCCTGGTGCCGCAAGAAAAAAAAAAACAAAAAACAAAAAAAAACAAATAAAACCAGGTTTGCTTTCTCATTATGAAAGTGGTTTTCTTGTTAGCTACTCAAGCTTTTCTGTAAGTTGATAGAGGTATGGTATGGTATTGTGTTTTGGATCATCCACTGTTGTTCAGGTCATCAGCAAGAGAAATTGTTTGAATAGTTAATTCCAAGAGGGAGAAATGGAATGACTAAGAATTCTGAGTAAAAGTTGAAGCTTTTGACTTCCAGAAGGCCATGACATGAGTTGTTACTGGGGCCTCTCGGCTCACCTCCCAAGGCCTCTGGCTCCTGCATTGTTCTAATCCCGTTTCTAAATCTGAGAAACTCAGGTTAGAGCACGTATTGTCTTAGTTACTTTTTCATTGCTGGGGCAAAATATTGAACAGTCACAAGTTAAAGGAAGAAAGGTTTACTTTAGATCATAGTTTGCAAAGTAGAGGTTTAAGTCCATAGTCGGGTGGCTCCAAAGCAGGGCAGCGTGGCAGATGAAAAAGTCCATGGTGTAGCAGGGCAGAAGCAGAGAAACTTTCTCCCTTTTTCCTTTTTATTACATTGGGGCCACAAGTCCGTTGGCTGCTGCCACCATACACAGGGTGGGGTTTCCCTCTTTCGTAAATCCGTCATCCACACCCATAACTATGCTAAATGAATCAGTGAACTAATTAAGTATGTCACACACCCATGATCCAATCACTCCCAAAAGCCTTATCTATTAGTGTATGAGGCTTCCGTGTGTGTGTGGGATATCTACATATAAGCCATAATAGGTGTCTTCCAGCTGTAGTAAACAGTAGGTAGAACCACTTGGAGCCCACTTCTGTGTATTGGGGACAATTCCAGGAAAAGAAGCAGTTTCAGAAGCTTAGCAGTCATATTAATTGGTGTCTACTCTATTTGTCAATAAATTCATATTTAATCTAGTCCAAGTTTGAAGAAGTAGAAGCGGGGGGAGATATAAAAAGGCATTGCTCCAGAAGAAACTTACTGCAAGATTACATTCATGGGTTGAATTGAGTGTGACTCTCATGAAAACATGACTATGAAGGAACAGTGACGTTACAATATTTACCCTTTTGAAACTGGTAAAGGATCCACTGCAAAATGGCTAAAGCAAAGCTTAGCTAATAGCTGGCAGGTAACATAAAGAAGGCCAGGAACTAAGGTAGAGTATTTTAGTTTTAGCATTGCTAAAATTTAGACCTGGGTAATTGTGTGTGTGTGTGTGTGTGTGTGTGTGTGTGTGTGTATGTGTAACCAATGTATTTTAAAATGTTTTGTAGCTTCTTTGGCTTTTATCTTATAAATATCAGTTGTGAAAAACAAAAATGTCTCTAGATACTGTCAAATGTATCTGCAGAACAAAATGCCTGTGGTTGAGAATCACTGACCTAGGGAATGATGGATGAGTGACTGATTTAACCCCCCTGTCCCTGGTGATTACTGAGCCCTTACTGTATGCATTATGGTAGGTACTCAGGATTTAGAATACACTCCTTTCACTTCAAACAATTCATACAATAATAAAGGATGAACAGACAGAGAAAATAGCAAGTTTTGTTTTTGTTTCATCTTCAGCATCTGGGACATTCCCTAGAACACATTGTCTACTCAAATCTTGTTGAAAGAATAAATGAAAGCATGCTTTATTAACTATGTGATTTTGGACAAATTTGATAATGTCAAAGAAATTTAGTGTCCATAGTTACAAAATAGGTGTAACAACTTATAGAATTATAGTGAAATTTATAAAAAGTCATGCCTGTTTGGAGCATGATAGACTTTCACTAAGAATTATAAAGTGCTAATTGGAATCTTTTTCTGTTCCTTGGAACTGGAGACAAACATCCAAACGGTTGTGAGAAGACACAAAGTACCATGCATCCTAATTTAGAAGAGGTCTGATGGCCATCTTATCCCAGCACATATAAAGAGTGGTTACTCCAGTAGTGTCCTTTCACCTTTATTATGTGGAGAAAAAAGGAAATGAGAAGAGGGGATTGCCTTTGGAGAAAGTTGAATTCTTCTTCCCTGCATGAGATTGAAATTACTATGTACTAATCCTCTCCAGAAAGAAATGTCTGAGAAATGCATCCTATTAAGTCAGGAATGGGTGATGTGAGCCCATTTGAAAGTGACTGTGTGTGACAATGCAAGGATGTGAAGAAGGGGATAGAAGCAAGTGGGTCCAAGAGGTCCAAAGGAATGAATGGCAGATCCAAGGAAATGGATCCAAATGGATCCAAGGGAACACAGTAAGTGGGTGGGGAACATCTGCCACACAGCATGGTAGGAAGACCTGAATGCTAATGGGAGTAACTGGGATGCTCCAGTGGCTGATCCGGAGGGCTGGGCAGCTGAAGTGTGGACATGGCCTGGGACTGAGGACTGAATCACACAGAGGGCCCTTGGGATACAGGAGAATGCCAATTTGTGCCAGTATCTCCCACAGGAAGGGACTTTCAGGGATCTTCTAAAGAAATAACAAATAGTCCCACAAAAAAAAGAGCCAGAATTTGAAAGCTGAGTGTCTCCAAGCACCTAAATGCTGCTCAACAGAAAAAGTAACAAGTAATAGACAACACCCTTGGGCATGGGTGCATCATTGGACTATTTGTATGAATCAGAGTTTATGGCCAAACGACCAAGTAAAGCATAATCTGATGAAAAGCAGTAAGGCTTTTATTCTAAAAATTCTTAAATTCCCCCTAATAAAAATCAGGCTTTGTCTCCAACCCTGGGGCAAGGTGGAGCCTGAAGCGGGTGGGACTGGAGGCATGCAGAGCGCAAGGGTGGACAGGTCATTACCTCCTATCTAGGCTCACAAATGTTCTATGCTAGTGTTGCCTGATTGCTGGTCTCTCACAGAAACCCAGACTTCTACTGGAAAAAGGGTCTTACCTTGCATTCTATCAATAGCACCAGAGGGAGGCTTCATTTCCAAAGGTAATTGCCGCAAATGTGTTATACAATATCATTCATTACTTGTTAGGATTGAGTGTTGAAAGTACATTTCACAAGATAATGAAGTTGTTTCCCAGAACTAAAATAACTGGTTATCTGACTCTAGGTTCATCCCACATTAGATGTATTACACACACAACTGTCAAAATAAATAACTTACTTGGTATGTGTCAAAGCTCACAACAAGCTGATGAGAAATGTGTAGGGCTGTAGAAAGCAAATCAGAGAGGCTGAGTGAGTGAGGGGAAAATAATGGTCCGTGTCAGCAAAGGGACAGCCCAGCAAGAGAGATGAAAGCCTGGTGAGATTTTAGAATGTCCACATTCCCATTCTTGCAGGTTTCAGTGAACAAATAGGGCCACATGTGGACACACCAGAAATATCAGTTTGAAATGAATTTCTGGCTGCAGTAGTGTCTCATGAAGCTGGCTCTGTAATTTACAATGGCGACAGCCAAAGCTGTAAAACTAAAATGGGGGTTTTCAATCAGGCAGCCTGAGACAAGTGGGGGGAAATCATATAGTCATCAGGAAAATACATTTTTATCAGGCAACAGGTGTCATAAAAAAGTTTAACTGTCTGCCCCAAACAGGAGGAATTGTAAGCATGGACTTGCAATCTTACTTATTGAAAGGAAAATTATTATTATTATTATTATTTCACAGTACTGGAGATTGAACCAGGGATTTTTGTACTGAACTGCATTCCTAGTCCTTTTATTTTCATTTTTTATTTTGAAATGTGTCTCATTAAGTCACCGTGTTGCTGAGGCTGGGGTCAAGTTTGTGATCCTCCTGCCTTAGCCTTCTAGAGTGATGGAATTATAGGCATGTGCCACTACATCTGGCACAAAATGATTTTTAAGGTTGTTTTAGATAATATTCAGAGTAGCTTCTGAGTGGAAATGATGGTGTTAGAAAGGCATGGGAAAAAGCCATGATGATATTGATGATGATGGTGGTGGTGATGATGAGGAGGAGGAGGAGGAAGCAGAGGAAGAGCAGGAGGAGAAATAAATCCTGCCTGTCCAGATAAATAAAAAGAAAATTCAACCCAACTCATAGAAGACATAAAAAACAAGATATTAGAAAAAAGAATATTAGAAAAAATTAGAATGGAGAAATGGACATGAATATAATTTTTGAGGGTGACAATATTGTTTCAGTGGCAGCAGCATCTGTCTCATTTGTCCTTGCTTTTGAATAATTCCATGTAGTAAACCACTCTGTGAGGCATCTGCGGTTTGCAGTCATGACTAGCACCAAAGGAGCTCTGATTTGATGGAGCATCGTGCAGGCCAAATGGCCACATGCAGGGCCCAGCTCTGTCTGAGAAGTATCTGAGCGTAGGCAGTGGGCCCACATGCTCAAAGCTCTCAGTCCCCCTCCAGACTCCTGAAGCTTTCTTTCTTTTAGCAAGACCAGGCACAGTTTGGGGAATTTTTTGATCCAGTCAACAGAGTATGTACTTCACGCAAAACTGAAGAAAAATGAGTACAGGAAGAGAATTCCTGGAAGAGAAAGCAGCTTTGAAAGCTAATGAGCCTGTATTAAAGTTTGGTTTTTAACCTCCAGCAATATGACGTTTATGAGTATTAATGTTATAAAAAAAATGAACAGGAGAAATAGAATCATAGCAGTAAGGAAAAATCATGAGCTTTGGAACAGACAAACATGAATTCAAAACCTGCCCATTTAGGACAAATTGCTTAATCTCTCTAACAGATTTGTGTATCTTGTATGTTTTATAAAGTTAAAAGGATTTGTTTAATGGATTTACCTTTCCTGAGTGATTTCCACATCTCAGGACTTGTGTTAAAGTGTGTAGATCATCACTGTGAAATGAGAATGACAATTACCCAGTTTTACAAAGAGAGAGGCTAAAACAGGGTGAAGGACTTTGGTGCAGTCAGTGGAGTAAACAGTAGAACTGAACTTTGAGCTTGGTCTGTTCAGTGCCAGCATCTGACTCTTAACCTCCTTGTAAAAATGCCCACCACAGTCTCTGACAAGAGGCAACACTTAATAAATGGCAGCTCCTGTTATTTTTACAACTGCCTTAGATCTATTCTGGAAGAAGGGATATAAGTAAAAATAAAAGTGCCATTGTTGCTGATGGTGTCTTTTTAATTCTGGGAAGTATCAGATGACATGCCAGCTTCTTACAGATAATTTGCCTGGAAAATTATGAAGATTTTCTTTTTACAGGGAAATGAATCAAGGGAACAAAATCAAAAGGCATTAAAATTTTTCTTATCTAAAAAAGCTTAAGGAAATCTGCCACTAAAACATGAGGTTTTTTGAGGAGGCTGATGTTTCTGCTCTGGTCTTAGAACACATGAAAGCACAAGCTCCACTGGAAAAATGTAGGAGTTAATTAGATTTTGCCATGATATTCTTTAACAGACTCACTAATATTTATCACGGAAGTCCAAACAATATCATGTTTCAACTCACATTAATTGCTTTTATTTGTTGGGAAAACTACAGTGGACAAAGTTTATGGAAGAGCTTTGAGCTGCTTGTTGCAGTCCAAATTTCCTTTAGATTTGCTCATGAATTTTATTTTCTTTTGCAATTGTACTTTTGATATATGAAACCATAGCATGTATAAAAAAATCAATTTATCAGGTAAAGTCCCTAATAAGGAACTGTAGACTTAATTTCTCAGTTAGGTGAATAAGAATTACTGAGTTCTGGCCAAGAGAATTAAAAGAAATAATGGTAGGAAAACAGGCCAGGTGATTAACAACCAATCTATTTTTAGGACTTGACAGACCAGTTTTTTTATCATAAGAAGAAAAAGAGATTAATCTGTTTGTAGAACTTGATCATTGCCCAGAGTTATTTGTCTTGCAGGTTAAAAACCAGTACTAATGTAGTGCTTTCAGCAGTCCATATTAATTCCTCTGGAAATCCAATCATTTTACCTCCTCACCAAACATCTTCAAGGGAAAAAAGAGAAGTGTGTTGGAATGTTTACTTTCTGGCTTTTCGATCAAAGTATCTATTTAAAATGCTAGATGTTGAGAGAATGAAATGTACACACAGCAATTGAGCCAATTTCCCGTGTTTAGCATCCCCACAGTGTTCTTTTGTCTTTGTGCTGGATGAATTTAATGTTTTCTAATGGACTGATAATCCCAGAAAATTACAGTCTTTCTGCACTTTTTAAAAGTGTGGCTAAAAAAAAACCATACAAGATCAAACTTACTGCTCTGACAGCTTTATTTATTTATTTAAATTGGTACAGATTCTGACATTTTTACTACTGTAAATTTACAATACATAATAATTATGTTCATTTTGGGGGAATTGGTACTCATGTGAAACATACCTTGATCATTTTGACCCATTTATCTCCCCTGGCTCCTTGTTCTCCCCTCTCCCACTGGTCCCCTTCCCCATAAAGAATGGAATCATGTTATTCATAGGAAAATGAATGGAAATTGAGACCAAAATCATAAATTAACTAGTCAGATACAAGAAGTTAAATTCAGCATAACTTCTCTTACATTAGAAACTTAAGCATAAATAAAGTAGAAGAGATATGGTAGGAAACCAGAAGCCAGACTTTTTGGACATGGAGAAGGGGACCGTTTAAGAACTATTTTAAGTGTACAATTTAGTGGCATTAAGTATACACGTAATACTGTGCAATCATTACCACTATCTATTTCCAGAAATTTTCAACATCTGAAACAGACATTTTGTACCTACCTAGTCATTTAAATTAAAAAAACAAAAACAGATTTTCAGAGCATTTCAACAATATAAGGGGACATTCTGATATAACTTATCCAGTTCTTAGCAGTAATTAATTTATGTCATAGTCCATTTGGGCTGTTATAACAAACTACCATAACCTAGATGTCTTATAAAATTGAAAATTCATTTCTAACTGTTATGGAAGTCAAGGAATAAGGGTCAAGGTGACAGGAGACTCACCAACATTTGTCATGAAAGTCCAAACGATATCATGTTTCAACTCAAGTTAATTGCTTTTATTTGTTGGGAAAACTAGAGTGGACAAAGTTTATGGAAGAACTTTGAGCTGCTTGTTGCAGTCCAAATTTCCTTTAGATTTGCTCATGAATTTTATTTTCTTTTGCAATTGTACTTTTGATATATGAAAACATAGCATGTATAAAAAAATCAATTTGTCAGTGAGTGATTCAGTGACAGCTGTCTTCTCCTTATAACGTCCCATGACAAAAGAGGGCTAAGGAGGGAGTTCTCTGAGGTCCCTTTTACAAGGACACCAATCTCATTCGTAAAGAACTTGGTTTCATGATCTAATTCTTCTAAAAGACCCCACTTGCAAATACTATTACATTGGTACAATATATGTACATAGTTCTAAGACATTTTTTCATGTGTGATTTTGAAGAAATGCACAGATCATGTTGAATGTAGTGTACACACTGCACTTCTCTTGAAATCCTGTAGCTTCACCTGTCTATCGTCTTATATATTTAGTCTGCATTTATTGAGAACTGTATCACACATTATAACCTTTGCATCAACAATCAAATATATCTAAAACTCAAAAATAATAGGTTGCCAGTGTCCACAGTTTTGTTCTTTCTGTTGTTATTTCTTCCCTCTTCATAGTCTAAGATTTCTTCTTTCATTACTTTCTTTCTACTTCAAGAACTAACTTTAGAGAAGGACAGTAGGTGGTACATTCTCTTAGAAACAGGATTCCAGTTCATTGGATACATTTACTTTCCATTCTTTTCTGTAGGGCCAGCTGCCTTAATTGGACCTGATGGTGTTTTTATTTTATTTTATTTTATTTTTTGTAATGGGAATCGAACTCACCACCTTGTGCTTGCCAGGCAGGTGCTGTGCTGCTGAGCTATACCCCTGGTCCTCTATTCATTTCTGAAAGATATATTGTTGAATACAAGATTGGCATCAATAGTTCTTTTCTTTTAGCCTGTTTGAAGTGCATCATTTTTTTTTCTGGCTTTCATAGTTTCTGATGCAAAATATATTACATAGAATTGTTTAACCCTATTGGTGAGATGTCTTTTCTCTCTTGCTTATTTCAAGATTTTGTATTTTTTATTTTCCCAAAGGTTTATTATTTTATGTTTTGGTGTAGATAATTTTGGGTTTATCCTATCTGAGATTTACTCATCTTCTTAAATCTGTAACGTAACTTTTTTCAACTGTGGGAATATGTTTTATACCCCACTTTCTTACTCCTCTCTTGAATCTCACTATCAAGATTATTAGACCTTTTATTACAATCTACTGCTATTACTCTGTTTTTAAGGTCACTGGTGTTTTTTCCTCTATTATCTCCATTTTACTGTTGAGCCCATCTGTTGAGTACTTTATTTTTAGTATTGTATTTTTCAGTTCTAAGGTACTCATTTGATGCTTTACCTTTTCTTTCTTTTCTGCTGAAAATTTAAAGAAAAATTGTTAATTCTGAAATTGTAATTGTTACAGAAGAGTTTTTATGATGGGTACTTTAAACTCATTGGTGAATAATTCTTACATCTGTGTAAGAATTTGGGATCTATTTCTTGTTTTTTCTCATTAAACTTTTCTAGTTCTTGACAGGATGACTGATTTGCTTTAGGTATGCTGGGTGTCTTAAGTATTATGATATAAGACTTCAAAGCATTGAAACTTTCTGCTTTTGAAGCCTTCTTGGGATGCCACACTGGCAAGTCAAGGGGAATTCTGACCATTGCTGTCACTTGGGGTGGTCATATAGGTTTCCCACTTCACCCTATTAATGCACCTGTAGCATTCTTGAGCTCCAGTGTTCTGTTCATCTCGTCTTCTTTAAACATAAGCTTATGCTTGCTTTCTATTTGATTGCAGGGTTATAAATTATAGTCAATTCTTACAGAGCAGTGTGCCTATACCCTTGTAAACCTGAATTAGGAGTCCTAGAGACATTTTATTTTATTTCATTGTATTATGTGAGGCACAATCTACAAGTAAAACCACAGCAGTAATGATAATATTTAGTTGAAAACTTGGGTTGCATGTGAACCTCATTAGTTCGCTGACTTCTTCCTGAGTTGTGTGCATTGGGAGAGAAGCAGCACCTATTGGCCAATGACTATTTTCATCATGTACACTGCTGTCAGACCTTTTGTTTTTGTAAAAAATAATGCAAGTGCAAAGGATAAATTTTTTCTTAAAAACCAATGCATTCTTTTATTCTATTTTTTGTATTTTTTTTCACAGAGGATATTAGTATGCAGTTCAGGCTATTCTTGAACTCACTATGTAGCCCATGCTGGCCTAGATCTTGAACTCACTATGTATCCCAGGCTGGCCTAGATCTCCTGCCTCAGCCTCCCTAGTGCTGGGACTATAGCCCACTTCATTCTTTTATTCTTAGAAACTGTTTATAAAGTCTTTTTAAACAAACCTAAAGACCTAGAGCTTCTATCCTCATTTTAAGCTTTTCAGTCTTGACAGGGAAGAGTTATGCTGAAAAGTGACACAATGTCATTGATTATTAAATAAAGATACCATGGAAGAGGATGAAAACACAGTTTGCAGTGTGTTTTATTTTTCCCCTTGACTGGAATAAAGCTGCTGAGTTATGAGCTTTAACTATCATGTCACAGAGAAAGCAGTCAAGGTTGAGTACACCTGCTAATTGCAGGCCAAGCTCAGCAGGAAACTCACTTGCTACCAGCAATGCAGAAAAGCTACGGTCTTTTTGCCTAGAACGGAAACACTGCCTTTGTAGCTTCAAAGTCAGCAAATAGATTTAAGAACATTTAGTTTTAAATTTCTATTATTTCCAGCCCTAATGACACTGTACATGATGGCAAGTCAGGAGTTGGCAAATGTTTTTTGTAAAGAGCCAGATAATATTTCAACATTCTGTTGAAACTACACAACTCCACCATTGTAGCATAGGACAAGGCACAGATCGTACATAAACAAAACAAACATGGTTATGTTCCAATAAAAGTTCATGTATAAAATTGAGGAGCAGGTTGGATTTGGCCAGTGGGTCATTATTTGCTGACTCCGGGATTACACCATGGGGCAGGATACTTCACTAAAATATTAATTCATACTTTCGTACTTGTGAATCCCCATTTCTTCACTCCCCATGTGTAGACAGACTTTTCCATGATTCCTTGTCTTGATTTTGATATGGCAGAAATCAGAACTACCCCCAAATTGACTTTTCTTCCTACATATTCTGAAATGTGAGGCAGGGATTATAAACTGAAATCTGAAATCCTGAATATGGCTAATGACATGTATTTGGCCCAAGTGATGACTAGAAAGCAGTTAAATTAGTAACTAGCATTTATACATCGGGATGTTTCATATAAAATGTAGATTTCTCAATTTTCTAGAAAAATGAGTAATTTGACAAAACAAATTGTGCACACTTCAGGGTAATAACTGATGAGAGTGTTCCAGCAGCTGCCCTTCTTGGACTATTTGCTCAGTCTCATTGTCTTTTAAAATTAATTCCAGTATTAATCTTCATTTATAATTTTTCTTTGACTTTTTATGATGAAGGCTTACTTCTTTATCACAGGACCCATATCAGACCCATACTTAGGGAAGCTTTCGGGCTCCTCTTTTCTTCTCTGTTGTCCTTGACTGGGGCAATTGCAGGAATAATACTAGATGATCAAGATGAAGAAGGAAGAAGCAAAAATTTTGGAAAGAAGTAAAAAAGAGATGTCTCCACACCGGCAAGGAGTTAGTGATTGTGGGTCCACAAAATATGCTCTGTAGTTCAGGTGGCTTTAGAACATGTTGAAAGTCTTTTGATAATGTTTGCTTGAAATGAAGCCAGTCTCTGAGTCTCAAGAAAAAGCTGTTAGAATGGCACTGACTGACTTTTGAGCCAAAAATTTGTGCTAATTTTGCTATTTTTTTTTAACATTCCTGAGACCCTTCATCATCATATAAAAAGTCTGGCTACTAGAAAATGGTCATGGAGAAAGGCCCTATACACAGGAGAGAGAGAGAAAGAGAGAGAGAAGGAAGCAGGGGGAGTGGGAGGGGAGGAAAGGGAAGGAGGAGGGGAGGAGGAGAGAACTGAAGATCTCCAGTGTTTTGGATACACCTTCTTGAACATTCCCAGGCCTGATCCCAGGTCTAGAGTAAGAAGCCTTCAAGATTATACCAGGTCAATCACCTTCCCACAGAAACTTTATGAAAGACCCTGCACAAGAAAAACCTACCTGTGTCCAGTTAAATCCCAGACCAAGACAGATTATTGTTACTGCTCCAAGGTGATATAGTTATGAGGCGTTTTTAATGCAGAAATTGGTATCCAGAGCAGTGACAATGCTCAAAAAGAATGTAAAAACCCCAGAGGCGCAGTTGCCTGGTGTTTTGTTGCTGACTTTGTTATCTTGGCAGAAAATGCTGTGGACAAAATGCAGGTGCAATTTAAGAGTGGTCTGTGCATTTAGCTACTGGGTTCGTATAATGACCAGCGGGAGACAGGATTGGTGATACTATTTTCCTAGGAGTACAAAATATTGGGGCAACTTTTGGAGGGAAAGCTACAAGGGAAAAGGAGAAGGGAAAAGTAGTCTAACTTTTGAATTTTAATTTCTTGCTAATTCTGAGGATGCCATCTTGGAGTCCAGATTAAGTGGATTTAAAGGCAATCCACCTAATATTCTAATTGGAAGACCTTGGTTCAGATTAGCATGAAAAACGTAGTCCTGAGTGTGTCCAGTATTGGAAATAAAAATTCTTTTCCCCATGTCACCTTTTTACAAGTTTGATAATAGGACAGATGCTATTTTGCCAAAATGGTTAAGAAATTGTTAAATACGACATCCATGACATCCAACAACTCTAATAATTTATAGAATAATGATGGACTCTAATTGATGAAAAATTGCTTTGTGAGAAGTCCCAGAGATAGTAGAATCAGATCATGAAAAACTTATTCTAGAGCCCATCCTCTTTTCTTCCACTGTCATTTCTCAGTGGATTTAACTTGAACTTGTTTATAGGGCAAATTCACAGTAATCTACTTCACAGACAATATCCATTTTCTTTGCAAAACTAAGTTGATGGCTTTGACTGATACATTCATGGATAATTTTGACTGACCTGATTGATTTGGTAAGGGCTATTTTAAAGGTCATTTTTCACTGATTTATTTTGTCTGGGTTTCATGAATAGGGATATATAAAAAAGAAAGAAAACCTAGTTTTCTCATGATTGATTTTACTAAAATTTCTTAAAAATAAGAAAAAAGAAAAATTACAGATTGGTTACTCAATTGTATTTTGGGGTGGCAAATAGAGTCTTGCTATATGTTCCAAGCTGGTCTTGAGCTCACTGGGTAACCCATACTGGCATAGAACTCTCAAAGGTCCTCCTACCTTAGTCTCTTGAGCACTGAGATTACAGTTATCCACCGCCATGCCCTGTTCAATAATGTAACATTGGAAAGTATTTTATGTAATGAATGAACTGAAAAATTACTTTGAAAGTAAACACTGACTTGCAAAAGGATGTTCCCAAGGATTATGACTAGATAAGTGGACCTATGTGAGAATGTGCATGTGTGCATTTGTATGCATGTGACTGTGCATCTGAGTGCATTTGTGAATATGAATATCTGTGAGTACTTGTGTGTATGCATGCACATGAGTGTGTATATGTGAGTATGTAGATAACACACTTCTCACTTTGTGTTTCAACATACTGCTTGAGAAGAAGAGTTTGGAATGGTTCATTGCAAACTCTGTGTTGATCTCCTGGCCACTTCCTTAATTTTGCCTTAACTACATGCAACAGTTATTTTTCTAAATCCCTGCCCTCCCTAGTCTTTTTGAGGTTTCTCAAAACAATTTCTCGAAATCACAATAATTTGGATATGGAAATGAGTTTGAAATTGGTTTAGAAAAGAATAGTAGCAGAGCCACAGTCTCTCTAAATGCAAAGAAGTTTTAAAAGCAACCGAGAAGGGAACCTATAGGGGGACTTAAAAGTGAGAGGTCTTTCATGAGGTTCCAGTACCCAGTATGACGTCTTACAAAAGAGGGATTGCTAAATGAGCTAGTGATAGATAAGTGGCAAACTGCAAAACAAAACAAAACAGAAAGGATCTGTTTTTGTAGAGGTCAAGTGACGGGTATTTCTAAGTTTGGCAGCAGCAGACCTGAGGAAGCAATAAGATTCGACACTAAGATTTCTAACCACGAGGAGAAGTTGTGGAAAGATACCTGAGTGTGCTTCCTACTGGCCAAAGTTTTCACAAACATCCATGTTGCTTGTTTGTTGGACCGCATAATTTCATTGATGACTTTCTAAGCACTTTGGGAAAAAATAAAACAGTTGCAAGATTCATTAAAAATAAATTCTCTTCAAATCCACAGCCCCTTCTATTAAGCAATCAAATATATGTCTACAGAGACTTCCACATGCAAACATGTAGCCAGAAATAAATGCGCAGCTGAAACTAAGATAGCCTGTCCCACGGAAAACAATACTTTCACCAGAATTGGCCTTATCATTTTGCATATTAAAATGATAAAGTGGCTTCGGCAGACGGAGGAAACGAAGTCTATAAAGAAATTGGAAGCAGGATGCTTTAGCAGTCTCTTAAAAAACATCATCATTTCATCTATTGTAATGAAACCTGGGCCATCCGCACCTGAGTTACAGGAGACTCCCCCTGAATGCTCCTAATTACAGGGACAGCCAAAATTCTGTTTGAGGTCAGAAGAGAGATGAACACATTCTGACCCTCTCACCTGACTGTGGCAAGAAAAGAGCACTCTTGGTTCTCATAAGTTCATTCTTGTCACAGTATGTAGAGAAAATTACCTCAGAATCATGCCCTGGGCCTCCTAAGGGCCATAAATTCAGGAGAAGAGATGATTCTGGAAGGCAATGAATTCTTTCCCCATTAATTCGCATCCCTTAAGACAGCCCACAATGAAATGGTTGTTAGCAGCAAGATGATGTGTGGTTCCGGAAAGTAGTATGGAAGGAAATAAAGGGTCCTTTCTTTAGTTTAAGTCAATTGTAAGTGTCGGAGAAAAGCATTGTCAGGAAAAGCTACAAATAAAAACATCATCAAAAGAGAGAGACAGAGACAGAGACAGAGACAAAGAGACGCAGAAAGAGAGAGAGAAAGAGAGAGAGAAGAAAAAAGCTTTAGAATTACATTAGACATCCAGATTTAAAATAATAACCTCAAAGGACTCATCTAATTTGATGAAGATAATATCAGAAGTGGCTTATTCATAGCCTTCAATTAAAATAGCAGCATTTATAATTACCATATAGTACAGTGACCCAATTTTGGTAAACAATCTGAATGTATTTGTAAAGGCAATGGTGTCAGAAGGAAATGAATTTTTCTGAACAAATCAGTCAAGATTCCCTGAACCATTTCTATAGCAACTAGAAGCAAGTGACAAGGCTTGGTGACAGGAGATTCAAAGAAAGAAAAAGCAAACCACTTTAGGTTATTTATCAAGTTCAGTAAAAATAACAAAAACCGGTAATTTCTTCGGATTTCTAATGGAGAGTTTTAAAGGGCCCTTTACAGTTTTATTAACATCATCTTAGGAATAATTCCCAACCTGATTTCCTTGAATACCTCAGAATATTTAAAGGTAATAGTGGGGTCTTCAAGCAATTTGCAGTATTTCAAAAACCTAACACAAAATATTACATTTATCTATGCAGCCTTATGCATTCTGAATGTACATAATCCAATATTTATTTGGACCACAAAGAAAGCATAGACTTGCACGTTATTAAATAAGAGCTTTGATTTTTATCCAAGACACTGAAAAATAGTATTTCATAATCTTATTAGCATTTTTTGTGGCTTCATTTCTTTCTTGGCTTCCACCTGTCACCACACCAGTCTCTCACTTGTGATAATTCTTCTTCTACCAGCTGTTTTCTTTTCACTCTGATTGTCTTCTTTTCTTGATTTTATTTTACCCCACCCCTAACAATTCTCATACTCTTTCCCCACCCTTCTCAGCTTCTCAGTTCTTGTCTTACCCAGCTATGCATGGCCATGTTTCTGTCTCATTCAGATGTATAAGGAGCACTCTGCTTGCCAGTGAAAATCCTTCAAACCAGGACAGCAGTGACATTGCTTATGCTGTTGTGATAAACAAATCTGTTGATCATTTGAACATTTTCCAATATCAGTGTCTTCATGTGACAGCTTACTTGGTGAGTCTGGGGTAGAAAATTAAGACCTTCCTGGGGGACTTTCTCCCCCATCACTCTTCCCTTAAAGTATCCCTGTGTTATCTTCAGATGATTCCTAGGGTACAAGCACACATAATTTTTACAAACATTGGGCAGTGATTATATCCTTAGACACTGGTTTGGTACTGCTATTAAATAACTTTTCAGGAGTGTGTTAGACACATACACTTCAGAGAGAGGAGATAAGTATTGGGTGTTTTCTATATCATTTATACCATGGTAAGGAGTCAACTGGGCTTTTTACTAGGGATACTAAAAATTATGGACCTAATTTTTACAGAAAATTGATTTTTCTTAGCAGAGGCACTTACCACATACATGCCAAGAGGTAATAGTTCGACAAAATTTTCTGCAATAAAAGTATTCTTTGCAGATTACGAAGGGAGGCTAAAGTTATATATACCTCTTAATGATTGATGATAGCTGTTAATTTATGGTTTAACTTGTTTAATTCAATATGTATCAGATTTGTTTTGTGTCTCAGCCTACTTGTATTGCTATAATAAAACACCTGAGAATGGGTACTAGGAAAGAACAGAAATTTGTTACTGAATGTTCTGGGGGCAGGAAAGTTTAATGTGTCAGTAGGTTTGGTGTCAGATGATGGCATCTTTCTGCTTCCAAGATGGCTTCGTGTTGCTTCATACTCGCATGACAGAAGGTGAACCCTATGTTCTCACATGATGGAATGCAGAGGGCAAAAGACCTAGCTGTCCAGGTTATTATTTTTATTTTTGTGTGTTTTGTTTATTTTATTTTTAATCATAAATATATTTTGTAGGACTCAGAACATATAAATATGATGCATATTGATCTTTTTACCTCTCATTTTTCTCACCCTTCACATCCCTATCCCCAGATGAAAATACATCAATCCCATCTGCAAGGTAAGAACACTCCTGACATAATCCCCCTCAAAAGGGCTCAACTTCTAACACCATCACCTTGGAGTTTAAATTACAGCTTAAGAATTTTGTGGGGATAGATGCATTCAAACTACTGATGCTCCTTGACAAACAGTGGCTCTACGTCTCAGAAAACCTCAGGCAAACTGAAGATATCCTCAGTCATAACGCACTTAGTGTGCAATATATTTAACCAATTAAATACCAGAGCATAGTAGACTGATTGTTTACTCTCCGTATTGGCTGTTTACCCTCCTAATGTCAGGGCAGACTGTGAGCTTCTGTCCACTGACACCACCCAGCACCCATACACAAGAGAGTATTATATTCCACATCATTCATTTGAGAAGAGATCAAAATTTAAAACTCGAAAGATGATTGTGGCTGAAATTTGTATCACTTTTGCAGCAACATAGAGTTGAAAAGTCACAAGTCAAACGATTATAAAAGGAGCCTATCTTTTCAGCACTTGGTCACAAAATTCCCCTTCCCATTTCAAAACATCCCTTGAAATGACATCAAATGAAGGTGGATCTCCTTTGGTGAACTTTGGTCTCAAATTATATACTAAGCTAGGAGACGACTGTAAAATAAAATCATTTGCCTTTTTTTATTTCCTATTTTATCTTTTTTTTCTTAACAAAAAATAATGCTTTAATCAGAGGAACAATGGCAGCACAGGGGTGAAAGCACCGGATTCTAGAATTCTCCTTCTATAACATCTGCAATGCATTTAACTCTGGCAGCCTTTGTTTGGTCCATTTTCCCCCTGTGCAGGTCAGGCTTGAAGTGATACATGCTTTTTTTTTTTTCCTCTGGACAGCAATCAGAGGAAGTTTCTTTCAACATCTGGTACTGCTTAAAAAAAAAAAAAAGAAAGAAATGAAAAAAATCACTTCATGAAAAAGCTATTAGTAGGCAGGAAAATGAGGGCTTGGTGTTTTCACAAAGGGAAAAAAACACTTAAGGAAAACTTTAGAAAACCAAATAAATGAGAAATTTGAATGCAGCCGATATTTCTTTGAATTGACAGTTTATTATCCATGGTATACATAAAATGACCCACAACAAAATATTGTGCCTTCCTTACACAAAGCAATAGCTCTGAGAAACTCACGTGAAAAGGACAGCCCAGTGGGGAAATATGTGAACGCTGCATTGAGTTATGTTAAATGGGTCATGGCCAGCCACTAAGAGGACATTTCCTATAAAGGCAAATCATCGCTTATACAGGAGTAACCCCACAAAGGAGGGGGACACTCAGGGAGCCCATACTTAGCAAGGATCACATGCCCAGTCCTCTGCTCCAAGAGACACCTCATTCCTGGAGAAAGCGGACATACTGCTGAGCACGCTCAGAGGGCAGCCTTTGCATCTCCTGGGCACCATGAAACATCAGAACCAAAATTTAGAAACAACAATAAAAATGCAGAAGAAAGAGTTCACTCATTCAGGAAATATTTTTTTAGTCTCTATCAGGCAATAGACAGAAAGATTGAACTAGCATGGTTTTTACCCTCTAGTTTAGACCCTAAGAAGGAATGAGGACACTTGTACAAATAACTTTAGTAACAGCATGATGTGATGAATGTAAGACAGAGAGGGTGACAAATTGCTTTGAGTGTTCATACGAAACTCCTTTAAATTTTTTTCTTTTACAATATATTTTCTGAAAATGAATATGTGAGACACTATTTGTGACAAAGGTAAATAAAATGATCTTTTCCCTCTATTGACAATTCTATCTAATGATCACTGACAGCTCCAATGATCCTAGTCATTCAAATTAAAAACAAACAAACAAACAAACTATGGCCTGTGGAGTATATTAAACTTGTTGCCAGTTTCTAAAAATAGTTTTACTAGAACAGAAGCACACACACGTGTTTACAAATTGTCTATGTCTGCTTTCGAGCTGAATGACAGAATTGAATAGTTGCAATGAAGATGGTAGAGTTTGCACAACCTAAAGTACTTAATATGTGGTTTTTCATGAAGTTTTCTGATTCCTCTACCAGAAGACAATCAGAAATATTAGTCATCTGATAGGGGAATTATTTACCCTATGCCATTTGTGTATTCGACAATCTCCTCTCATGTATTTCTAATTCATTATGATGTTAAGAACACCTAAAATTTAAAAAGATATCTCTGGAATGAAAGCAAATTAGATCCAAGATATCTGTAAACCAGTCCAGAGTCACAAAACAATACTAGTATCGGAATTAGAATTCAGAGCCTTCTTCCCCTCACTGGATTGTGCTTCTTTTCTAGAAGTTTATTTTCTTAGCTGTTGCAGTATCTTCTTGTCTCACAGATGATCCTTTTGCCTGTAAGATTCCATTGCTGACAGTCAAGATATCACATTCCTATAATCCCAGCACACTGGGAAGCTGAAGCAGGAGGATTGAAAGTCTGGGCACAGCCTAGACAATTTAGTAGACTTAATGAGACCCGGTTTCAAAATAATTTTTTTTCCCAAATAGGCTAGGAATATAGCTCAGCGTGAAGTCCTTATGTTTAATCTCTAGTATTGAAAAAAAAGAAAGAAAAAGAAAAAGAAAATCCATCACTACTACATAATTTCCCTAGATCTCTGCTCAGAAAATCTTTAGTGGATTATCATTCCTGAATTCTACCTATATTTCAAGTCATAGATCACCTGTTCCTCTTCCATAAAGACTTGTCTAATTCACCTTTCCAAATAAAATGTACTTTCCTATATGCCCATACAGTTTTTATCTATTTGTTGTAGAGAAAAATGTACATTATAGTAGAAAATAATGCATTGTTCAGAACACATTCTTCCAAGTTGTCTGATTCCCATTGCCTTTGAGTTATATTGCAACTGTAAATTAAGATAAAGTAACAGAACAATGCAAAATGATTCTTGTCTATAAATATACAAAAAATTGTGTTAGGTGAAGGTTCATTTGGTTTCTTTTTCCACTGGGGAAAAAGTCAATTGTGTCTCAATTTGCATATTCATTGCAGTATTCCAGCTCTACAAATGGATTCTTTATGTCTGTACTTCTGCTTTGAATTGATTTAAAGATGACTTAAATAAAATCTTACCCATATTTTCACCTTATATCTGTATGAGGTTCATTATTTGACCTTTAAAAATAGCTTGTAACACATTTCTTCAGGTTTATTGTGTCAAGTTTAGTGTTAGGAGCTGGGTATATACTGATGATAAATACAGTCATCAAAGCCCCTGACTTTGAGGAGTTTGTGAGTAGTAGAATATGCAGATGTTCCTTTAAACTCACAGGTAGATGTAATTTATAAGACTCATAATGGAAGAATCAGAAGGCATTTTAAGAGAAAATCATACAGAAATTGGTTTAGAGTGTGAGTGGGTAGTGAGGAAGGTATGGAAGACCCCCTCCAGAAGTGGCATCAGAGTTGAGACCAGATGCATCGGTGAGAATTAACTAAGCAAACAGAAGGAAGAAAGGAGGTAGAGAGGCAAAATCTCTGAAGCAGAGTTAGAGGGACAGAGTAGCAGCAAATGAAATCTGAAGATACTAGACGAAGCAGAGCCAAGTAGCCCAGCTTAAGAAGTCTGGTTTATAAATTTAACAGAGGACACTAGAAAGTCTTACAAAGATCTGTCACTTCCTATATAGTAATGGATTATAGTATGGATTATAGTAATGATCAGAATGGAAGTAGGATTCATTAAGAAGACACTACTTTCTTACAGTACATATTTGTTTTAAGCATTCATCTAGATCTACCTGTTAAGCTAATGGTAAATATTAGGGGTAAGGTCCTGAACTAATAATAGATCACCTGTGGCATGTGTGACACAATGGGCTGTCTAAAAGGTTCCTCATGCTGCCCTAAACTATGGCTTTGTGTTTTTATCTGAATCTATCTAGTTTCTTGCATACAGAGAAGGAACAAATTTTTGTTCGTTGAATTGAATGCTAATCAGCACTCTAGTAAAAACAGCCAACATTTACTGAGTGTTTACTTGATTCAGACTCTGTCCCAGGAGCTTTCAATGAATTATATAATTTAAAACTCATATTCTATGAGACAGGTTTGATAATTATTTTTATTTTACAGAAGAGAGAATATAGGCTTAGGAAAGAAAAATATTGCAAGATGACATGCATCAATTAAATGGGTAAAAACAGTTCTGCTAAATCTAGAAGCTGAACTCTTAATTAGAAACTATTATCACTTCCATTCAAACATTTAAATAGCATTTTTACCAGAACAGATGCTAGCTTGTTGTATCTTTCTTTATTTTTAACCCTTCAGAAGATTTGCAATTTGATGCAACCTTTTCCAAATCATATTCAAGCTGTAAGTCAACACTTGAAAATCACAACCTCCTTCAGACATTGACATTTATACAGTCTCTTATCCATCAAAGAGATTTGTTCTTAGAATTCTGCACAATCTGCCTTGCTTTAGTGATTTACGTCATCTCTAAAATAATTTTTGCCTAACAATATCTCCTATATTGTGAGATGCCAAGAGTCAGGCTGTAAGAAAAAGGGTCCCATTCACTGTAGCTCCAATTGAAACCTAGATAAAAAGATAAATATTTGCCAAATATAAAGGAAGCAAACTCAGTAGGGAAAAGACTATTCTGTTCCAAATTCTGTGCAAGATCTCTAACAATGTAGGAAGGGAAGAAAAATATAAAATCTAATTGAGTACTTGACTTCATTACATTAATACATCTTCACTGTATTCATTTAATCAGACAATTACAAGTGACAAGATATAATAGTACCAAATTCCCTCCACATGAATAAAAAGCGATTTTGGATTATCTTGTTGTATTGACTTCTCATCACAAAGAGTTCAGTTTCTTTCTCTTGTGTTTAGCTAGGGAAAATTGTAATTGCTTTAACTGTTTTTGATTGACCAATTGCTTTAACAGGACTATAAATATAGATGTCAGAACAGTGAACACTAAATGTTTATTTCTGTGATCCTTCTCTAGATATTGACAATCTGAACCACGAACCCGCCAGCAGGTAATCTCATAGATCATTTTCTCTACAGGAGATTCTTGCAGTTGAGCAGGTTTGTCAATATCTCTCACAGAGGGTTTTGATCAAGGACTGCTTTGTAATTGTCTGGAAGATACATTAAACACCTCACTTTCCCCAGTGTTCTAAAGACAGAGCAGTCACTTCAAGTGTAAATTGCTCACGCCAGATTTTTCTATCTGGTTGTTGAAAAAAAAAAAAAAAAACATGTTTCGGATCCTCAATGCCTGGAAAATTTGCAATCACATAAATATGACTTTCTGAAACTATTCCCTTGCTTCACAAATCAGAGTGTTTTTTAAAAAAAATCCATAGTTGACTGTCGTTTAAAATTTAATGGTTACAATTACTTGCTGATCCAGCCAGCTAATTCTTGCCTTAGATATGTCTTTGGAAGTTTGTATGTCTGTTTACACTGATATGGTTACACATTAATGAGACTCCACTGAGCATGCAAAGTAGATAATTGATAAAATCATCTGGATAATTCACACCTGTCTTAGTTCATTTTCTGTTGCTATAACCAAATATCACAGACTGAGTCATTTGTAAAGAAAATAAATTATTTCTTACAGTTCGGGAGGCTGAGAAGTCGAAGAGTATAGTGCCATTATCCAACTGTGGCCTTCTTGTGACATCATAACATGGCAGAGGGCATCATCTGGGAGATGGGGCAAGTGTGCATTCTGTCAGGTGTCTCTTTTATAAAGCCTCCAGGGCCATCATGGTGGCTCCATGCAGATGACCTTAATTACCTTTTGAAGACCTCACCTCCAAATACCATCGATATATGAATTTTGGGTTTCAGTTTCCCACATGTGAAATTTGGTGGATATATTAAAGCTATAGAAACATACCAGAGTCTTTTGCCATTGCTTAAAAATAGTTAGTAAAAGGTAGGAAATTTTTGATAAAAAGTATATATATGCATATATATGTATAAATGTAAAGAGTATATATGCTTACTCAAATAGCATTATGAGTAATGGTAATGGCTCATAATAGAAAAGGCAAGCTAGGAAATAAAGATAAATAATAAAAACATGGAAAAATTGCTCCATATGCAGGAGCATCATCCTCCTCTTTTATTGTCTTCTCTTTCCCTGTTGAGTCCAGCTTGTACAGAAAGTCAGTATTTAACCACAAAGATCGCTCCATTCCTTCTCTTCCCACCAAATTTTTCCCTACTTCTTTTTGATGTCATTGTTGCTGAAATCTCTTTTGTCAGGTAGGGAAGAAAATTAAATGGAGAACATCTGTTCTCATTTTTCCCCCCTCTGAATGTGGATTAGTGGAAAAGGGAATAAGATGATACATTTAAATAAACAGGGTTGTGAAATTTTAAACGTAGTTAGAATCTATGATTGGGAGAGGCATGGAAATGAGGTGGATGTTATGTGTTAAGGAAAGTTGACAAGTTATTTTCTTAGCCTGGCTGAGATACTAAACAAGTTGGACTAGCCTGCCACAGGTCAGATGGAAGAAACAGATCACTATAATGATGAGATAAGCACAGAAAAAAACCCCCAGAAAATTAGTTTTAACTTAGGCATAAGCACCCAGTTGCATTGGAATGAGCTAACCTTTACTCATTGAGGATACTTGTGAATTTATTGTCCAGTTAACAGTGATTTTTCTCTGGCTGTTTTTTTGCTAAACATCAGACATACACTGAGAGTCCTGCATTGGCATTAAACTCATGGTCATTCAGGTTGTAGTGGCCTTAAATTAAAGCAGAATTAGTATTTATTGACCAAATAAAGCTAGTATAGATTATAAGGAGGAATCTCTTTCTAACAATGCCTTGTCTATATATAAGTTAGATAAAATAGGATTCCTATAACAGAAATCCTAAACATTAAGAATGAAGGCACATAAAGAAGACCAAAGATTTAAATGAAGAAGGGATTTGGGAATTGGACTTCTGACCACCATTCTTAACTTATTCTACTGACATTTAAAAATTGTAAATTAAGGAGAAAAAGAGACAAAATCAGTTCCTTCATATATTTTATGTTCTTGCTCTAGGAACTGATAAAACAGCTCTTCAACACACAGGTGGAAGTGTGAATCTGAGAGCTAATGAATACTGGAAATGTTCCCAAAAATTCACAGCTTGAGAACAAGTTGTCATGAATTAATTTTGTCTGAGCACCCTTTTCAAATGGATTGTATAATAGCCTGAAATTTCATGATTCCCCCAAGCAATCTTATCTCAAATTCACGGTCCAGTCAGAAATGGGGGTTGCAGTATTTGCTAGTTAGTGGCAGGCATTACAGACCACATTATAAGATCTATGCAACGTTCTTCTCCATCCTTGGTCTTGTGTAAATATTGATAAGAGCCATGACTATATTCTTAATTAGAGCTGCACAATAACCAAAAATATGTCACATATTCTGTCTCCTTTCACCTCCCACAGAGATAGGCATGCATAATGCTGAATTTGACTTCTATAGAAACAAACCTGGAGACTCAGTTCTTCTGCTTACTGACTCTGTGAACCTGAGCAAGTTATCCCTGAGTTACCCTTGAATCTCAGTTTCCTCACCTATAAAATTGCAATAACAATTCATGTACTTTGCATAGTTGTGAGGATTAAATGATATAATGTAGATGGATTTTCCCAATGTCTGGTTCATTGTAGCTACTCTGTGGAAATTATCTGCTATCATCATGCCACAGCTTTCACTTACTAGCTGGTAGACCTTGGTGAGTTATTGCATATTTGCCTTAACTTATTACCAATCTCAAATACCTTAAGCAAGTGTAGGATATATCCCGAGTATACTAATAGTAATAGAAGAGTACTGTTACCCACATGCTTTGATATTTCTGAAGCTCTTAGGCAAATTGAAGTACCTTTCTCGATCCCTGTAACATCTTTGTGAATCAAAGTGGGTATTATTGGCCTCATTTTTTGGGTATGTAGAGTATATTTCAGGTGGGTAAAGGGGAAAACCTGTTAGGTTCTCTATGGTAGATTCAAGGTAAGTTCTCATTTATTTTACTCCCATGAGAAGCAAACAAAAGATATCTGATTATTCATCCAGCTTTGTGATAGCTTTCTGCTAAGCCGGTGCTTGTATTTTTATCAGGTCTGTATCATGCTTATCCTGGCCTCAGAGGGTTTCTGAAGTGTCTGATAAACCTTTTCTCTGTCATCCAGGTATATCTCAGCAAAACAGTCTGCTGTTGAGAGAAGCAATACTGTGGAAAGTTTATCTGAAGAATAAGCTTTCATTTCTCTGTGGTCTAAATATTGTTAGATCTAATGAAAACATCAAAGATAGAGTCATAAAGATGTACTTCTCTGATACTTGTGAAATTGGCTTTAATCAATGGCCATCAGTCATTATTCTCTTATCTAATTGATTTGTGCTAATAAAAATAATCCTAGGGAACAGAGATATACTTTTTGTATCAATGTATGGACATTATGCATTCTATTCATTCTACCAATGCTTGAGCAACTTCATTTTGCCAGTGGTTAGGTCCAGGGGATGCAGTAGTGAGTGAGGCACAGTCTCTGTTCTCTGACAAGTGAGTGGGCAAGCTCTCTAGTGGATGGCATATTTTGAAAGTAAGTGAAACACATAAAAAGGCTTCTGCAAAGTTTGCAAGGCCCCACACTTCTGACACTAATTGCAAGTTCAGAGATTTCCAAGATTTTTTCAATCTTCACTTGAAGAACTGATAAGAACTGGTAAAACTCACCACAAGGTGTATGTTTATAATTATGGCATATTACAGCAAAATAATACAGAATAAAAGTAGCCAAGGGAAGTGGAATGTGAGGCAGAGCACAGAAGAGTTACAAATGAGAAGCTATTAATTGTTCTTTCATAGCAGAACTCCGGACAGTCCAAACATTTCCCAGCAGCAAAGTGCAGTGGTGTATATGCTCTACTAATATCTTGTGGAAAGCTCACCTGTGCCTTGATGCCCAGAGTCTGTATTGGGACTCAGTTACATAAGGTTGGTCACATACATGGCTGACACTCAATTTTACCCCCGTTGCGGGTCAGCCTGATTTTGCAGGCCCAGAACTCCCCACCAGAAGTCACATTGTTAGTTTTATACTATCAAGTATGGCTCAAGTAAACAAAAACACTCTTAGCAGGTCGAACTTTGCAAGGGCTTAGAGATGATCTCCAGGAACCAAAAACAAATGCCAGGTTCTGGAGAGGTTAATTTTTTGCTACACAACACTCACATCAGTTTATAGTGCCGGACAGCACTTCTTGGAGAGAAGTATGTGCAAATTGTCTTTCAGTCAAAGGTACACTGTACACAAACCTCTGCGCGAGTTTAGATTATTTACAATGCATCAGATTGCCTGATGTAGAAGATGAGAGAGGTGGTGGTCAGAAAGGAACCTGGAGGTGATAGCTGGGGAGAGGTCCTGTGATGCTTCAGAAGCTCTAGTTCGAGGCAACTTGTTATGGGCCTGTGAGAATAACCTGCAAATATTGTAGAATTTTGCAAACTATTGTTCAACACCCTTATTATTAAGAAATAGGCACAGTAGACTTATGACTAAATAAGTTATTTGAAAATTAATATCCCAAACTTGTCCCCTTCCCCTTTACCAAATTTTAGTATTATTTATGCATGTAAGGCTACTTGTGTCTATTGTGCCTGTGTTGGAATTTGTTCCCAGTCCACTTTCACTGATGTAACTTTAGTAGCTTGAAATTGGCAGAGACAGCAGTATTAGCACCACAGCAATTGGTAAATGATACAAAACAAAATCCTTGCCTCTTTCCAAGAACTGATGGTTAAACATTTACTACTACAAAATTCTCAGAAACAATATTTTTTCAGAGGACAAAAGAAACATCTACGGATGTTAAGTTAGGAATGACACAGTAAAATTAATTCATTGGGAAGACCATTTTAGCTTCAAATTAGAGGATGGTTTTGCTAAAACTGGATGTAGAGGGTCTTGGTGGGAGGTTATGATACCTTCTTTCACAAGGACTCATGGCCCAAATTTGTCTCCAGTCACAAGACTAGGAAAAGCAAGGCCTCACTAGAGTATTTGGTTTTTTCATCTTATGAAATACATTTTTACAACCAAGCATGTCTCTCACTTGGCCCGTGGAAGTAGGAAACCAAGTTTGTGGTTTATCTGTATTTATGCTATATGTTTTCATTCCCTTATCTCAACTTTCTATTATCTTTTCATCCTTATGTTTTCCTTTGGCAAAATTTTCTTATTTTTAGCATTTATCCAACTGTATTCTATATACTTATAACACAACACAGGGGATAATTTAATAAATATAAAAGACCACCTATGTCCTTGCAGGTTCACATTTATAAAAAAAAAGAATCAAAGATCTAGAGTATTTCTGTTGTACTTAAGCACCTGTCACTGGTTTTACCTTAGACTTGAGGTTTCTTCATCAAATCAGGGGAAAGGGAGGAAGATATACCCTCTCCATTGAATTGACAAGTGCTTTAATGAAAAAGAGAGCCATGTATTAGACTCTTGGAGGAAGAGGGAGAGCTGAGGGGATCCACATACTACACTGGATGGCGTTTAAGACATTCACCAGATCTAGGTTTTGCCCTTTGGATGCTCACACTATCTTGGTACTGGATGCACAATAGATAGTCCTGGTTCCTCCGTAGATATCACTGGGTCCTGGTAGGAGCCTGTCAACTTTCATTGACTCATTAAGCACAGATTTTTTAAAATTTAGACAGGTGTCTTGGCTATTTTTCTCTTGTTGCTCAGACAAAATGCCCAATGCTCAAAATTAAGGAATGAAAGGTTTATTTAGCTCACAGTTTGTAGAGGTTTCAGTCCATAATCAGCTCACTCCAAAGCAGGGTGACATGGCACAAGGGCAACACTTCAAGGTGACAGAAGACAGCAAAAGCAACAAAAGTAAGAGTGGGGAGAGCAAGCCTCTTTTCCTCCCTTATATTGTAAGCAGGTTATGCCCCCAGGGTGGGTGTAGCACTCACACATCTGTCTGCCCTTCTCTTGCACAAGATGAAGATGTTTGCAAAGTGAGGACTCTGGCTACCTGCTGAATCACTTCCTTAAACTTCTAAACTTCTCAAGTTGATACAATGTATCAGTAATTGCAACAGGTATCTTTAGTGGTCAGCCTGGGAAAGAAGTACATTATGAGTAATATGTTTCTTCCATGGTACTAGTTTACATTTTTTCTTACATTCAGTTTAATAATCCTGACAATCCTATAGGTGAATATCTTTATTTTTACTTTGTAGAGGAGAAAGTCAGTGTGTGGGAACCTTAAAGAACCCATTATGGTTTGTATCTGGAGGTCCCCCCAAAGTCTCATGCAGCCACGAAAGCCGGCTTCTAGAATTTGTGTTTGATTTATGGTCCAATGCTGGGATTATAGGTGTGAGTGCTACACCCACCCTAGAGTGGGGAGCCTACAAACAATCTAAGAGACAGAAAGAGTCTTCTCTCCCTGCTCCTCTCTTTTTGCTCTAGTTGCTTCTGTTGTTTTTCACCACCGTGAACTTTTCTCCCTATATCATGTAGGACATGATTATGGCAGAACTTTGCAAGAGCTTAGAGATGATCTCTAGGAGCCAAAAACAAATGTCAGGTTCTGGAAAGGTTAATTTTTTGCTACACAACACCCTCAAAAATCTCCACAAACTGTGAGTTAAATAAACATTTCCTCCTTTAAATTTGGGTATTGGATATTTTGTCCTAGCAATGAGAGGAGAGTAACCAAGACAAACCTATTCGTGTGGTAAAGATAGAATGTGGGTTAGTACTATCAGCCTCAAGTCTATTCTTGTTCTCTTCCTAAGTAAATCCTCTACACAGAGTTTAGGTTTGGCTTTGGCCATCCAGAAGAGGAAGAAGGTGAGGAGAGTATCT
Organism: Dasyprocta punctata; assembly: GCA_004363535.1. Taxonomy (NCBI): domain Eukaryota; kingdom Metazoa; phylum Chordata; class Mammalia; order Rodentia; family Dasyproctidae; genus Dasyprocta; species Dasyprocta punctata. The sequence continues at coordinate 12,162 of RJWM01003606.1, read as the reverse complement.
ATCTGCAAGGCTATTTGGATATTTCAAATTGGATTGGATATTTCAAAGCAGAGTATGTGAGGTACCAAATAATCTTAGGATATGGGTGAATTAGCCTTCCATTGCCACAACAAGATACCAGACATGAGCAAATTAAAGAAGGAAAGATTTATTTTTGCTCTCAGTTTCAGAGGTTTCAGGTCAAGGTCAGTTGTCCCTCACTCTGTTGGTTTGGGTAGAAACATCATGGCAGAGATTACATGGTACATCAAAGTTGCTCGGTATAGGAAGCAAAGAGAGAGAAGAAAGGGCCAGAATATGCTTCTAGTGACATAACTTCCTCTAGTTATTTTCCACCACTGTTATCATTGGGATCTAAAATGGCCCCCAAAGCCTCATGTGTTTGGAAGGTGACTGAATGATGGGGAAGTTATGGTTGACTTGCTATTAAGAGTTGGGCCCTGATTGGAAGAACTGGGTGACTAGTTTTCACTCTCTTGCTTGGTCACCAGAACTTGAGCAACTTTTCTCCATCCAGACCCTTTCAACTTCCCTACGTGCCTTAAGCAGTACAACTATGGACTAAAATCATGAGCCGAAAGTAAACCTCTCCTCTTTTAAGGTATGAGTTTTGAATACTGTGTCCCAGCAAGGAGAATGTGACTAACACAACCACTTTCCAAAGTTACCATTAGCTGGAGACCAAACTTTCAACATACAAGTTTTGGGGAGCATTTGAAATCCAAACCATAACAAGACTCATTATATTGAACTGCATTTTTGGAAAAAGCTCAAGAAATTTTCTTCTAATATCATTGTCACTTTGTTTCTGGCCAAGAAAATAATTATGTTAATAGTTATGACAATGATACCTAACATTCATTGGTTGCTTACTATGTGTCTAGCACTGTGTAGAGGGCTTTACTTGAATTGTTAATTAACCATATGATAATGACGTAGGTTTTATTTTTATCTCCAATTTATAGTTGAAGAAACTGACATTCAGAGAGCAAGATAAGTAACGTGTACAAGGATGCAGGGTTTATAATTGCAGAAACCAGCAGATATCAAATTGCTGGAGCTGTCTTACAGAATCTATTATATGTCAAGAGACTAGAATAACCTATGGACTAAAAAACTAAAGAAAATAAGATGTGTGCTTTTTTATGGTTGCAATCTAATGAATATTCTATGTATACATAATATCTGCCATCTTGAGGACACTCACATAGAAATTATAACATTAAATCTCATTATTCTCAGAAACATAATTCAGGTATTAGAGTGTTAGATTTCAAAAATAGTCTGGTGTCCCTTCCTACTCTCCACTCCAATCAGAACCTTCCCAAAAGAAGACCGGCATTGTTAAATGTGCTGTTGAAAATGATCTATGTGTAGGTTGAGAGGGGGCAGGAAGCAGGACTGGAAAAGGGGAGAGAGAGACACAGGCGGGGGTCTTTTGAGTCAGACGCATTTGGTTAGCAGTATAGCACTTACGGAACAGATCTGATCATTTGGTATGATTCCAAAACTTGTAAACCGTTTCACTTGCATTCCATAAATCAAGCATTTCTATGAAATGTAATTTCTTTCTGTGCTTGTAATTCTCAATTACAACTAGAAAAATCAAAGTCAATGACCAAAAAGATAAGAGTAGTCGTATTCTTAACATACATATTTACTGCATCTGTTAATTTAAGTTATATCACTTCAAAGGAATAAGACTATATAAGAAATTGATAAAAAATGTTAACGTGTGGAATCCCAACACCATCACTGGAAACTTTCCTTTATTGAAGAAATTAAAACATTTCTTTGATCCAATTGGTGCTTTCTGGGCTACATATATCTACCAATGAGCTGGAACCTAGGAAAGCAGAGATTCTGAGTCTATGACACAATTTCTGAAAGATAAAGGCCACCAGTCCCTTTTGGTTTTTCTTGAACAGTGATCCTTGACCCAGTTGTTCTTGTTTGCATACTGGTTTTCATATATAGTGTCCCATTAGATAAAGAAGAGTGGAACTTTGGTTTTGTGGTATGATGATTAATCCAGGGTTTTACTTGGGGTTCATTTAAAATAAAATATTCACCATCTCAGAAAATAAGTGTGGGAATTAATGTAAATAAGGTGTTGCTAGAAATTTCCCTGTTTTCTATTGTGATGACTCTTTGATGAGGTTGTAGAATGCAGAATACATTTACATGGTGGATAAGAGATTTAAAAAGCAAACAAACAAGCAGGAAAAAAAAACAAGCTAAGACTTTCTCTGTGGTTACTGGGCAATGGGAAAGACTTAATTCTAATCATAAGTCTAAATGTCTTCAGACTGCGGAAGATAAGAGAATTCTGCCCCTCAGTTTCTAAATTCAGTGCCAGCTGTTGTTCCCAGACCTGCATCATAAATTCCCTGGATTTTGGCTAGAATATTCTCACTATTTTGAACTTCTTTGTCTATTTCTTATCTCTTTTCTAAATCTCCATGTGATTCATTTAAAATGCAAATTTGACCTTGTCCTTCTGTCCACAAAGTCCTACCTTACTTGGTTGTCTGTAATATAGTCTCACTTCTTCAGCATGGCATAAGTAATCCTTCGTGATATTATCTTTGCCCATACTGTAACTTTTCTCTCATGGTCCTATCCTATGTCTAATTCTAGAGCTACACCAACTCATATGCTTATCTAAGTTAATTTTTGCAGCAATTCTATGAGACTAGGATAATAGTCTCCATTTTTAAATAAGAATGTGAATTCCAGCATGAACTGTCATAACGATGACATCAGGACATCTACTGCATGAACATTCCATATCTATTTATGTTAAAATCTTTTGATCAATTGCTCACATGGTTTCATAGTTCTGTCCTTTGAAACTACCTGATGTGATTATTAAACTTAATTTAAAGAAAGTACTTTTCTGCACTTGCGCCATATTTGATTGGTCCTTTAGCAAAAATATAAGTACCTCAGGAAGCTCTAAATCCTGAATTCAGATAGGATCTGGAATCAAGGAAAGAGACGGCACCAGAAATGGAGGAGAATTCACTCTCAGTGTCTTATACAGGCTTTCTACTACATTCCTCTCTTCCCTGAAGAATGAACTTCCCATCTGTCATTAAGAGGCCTAGTCATAGTAGCTGAGTTCAACGGAGAAGCCTACGTTTGAATAGAAGTTGAACTGTGATTCTAACTTACCAAGAGGAGAAATTTGATTGGCTTGTCTTGGCTCAGATGTTCTAAATTGTTTAATTACGTGCAAAATCCAAAAGTGTCTATTTTAGGGCCATCTGTATGTGTGACCTAGGAAAAGACAAAAAAAAAAAAGCTAAAATTTAATTTCTTCTTTGCCAGTTAATAAAATATAATCCTTGAATTAGAGCGTTATACTGGACACAAAGTCAAACTTACATTTGAAAGAGATCACGGAGAGATCAGCATGCAGTACAGATTTGGAGAGGAGACAGGAAATAGATAAAAGGGGCCAAGAGCAGTGAGAAAATTATTGGCAGAAGATGAATCGAGAGACAGAGGAATCACATTGTTCACAAGTCTCGCTGAGTAGCACCTTCTTCTCTACTGACTAAAATGCTCTCGTGGGCTCTAAGTTACCACTCTCACTGAAAATCCTCAAACCTTGATGATTAAAGACCATGACAACATACAATTATCTGAATTGTACCAAGATCCATAGTGCAAATGCAATTCACAATCAATTTTAAGCACAGGTCCGTTTGCAGCTTGAGACACCAACCTCAGGGTGTCTAGAACCTGTAAGACTATCTCACTCCAGTGACTGTGGAATTAGAACAGGACTCTAGTGGCTGAAGTCATTGTGTTAGAGCAAGGTACTCGTTCTACATGCCTATTTTTAAAATGTTGTACCATTGTGTATCAAATAGTAATCATAGGCAATGGTTTGAGAACAGAGGAGGAGGGAAGCCAGTGGTGGGAACAGGAATTATATTTTAATGGGAGAATAGTCAAATTGTGCCTTTTCCTGAAGAATTCTAATACACTCTACTGCTGTCCCATTCCTCCTGGCTCTGAATACCCAGAAACTGTCATCGTCACCATTAGCAGTATAGATCTTTAGACTCTGGCAGACTTTAAGGAAAAGAAAAGATATTCTAGTATTAATTATTCTAAAATAAATGAATTTTGGTGAAATCGGATATTTGGGCTTATTCCTGGCTTCTTGGATACTGTCTCTTACATTTCATTGCCATATTTTATAAGGCACAATGATAGCAGATCCCTGCACATTTGATTTGGAGCAGTGGAAGTAAAGTTAGACTAAGAAATGGAAGACTAGTCCTTTTCCTAACCCTGGTTGCTACCTGTGTGACCTGACGTAAGTTACTGATTTTATTCTATAAATGAGGAAATTAATACCTGACTTCTTGGCTTTACAAAGTGATTGCGAGGTAATTAGGTAATGTGAATTAGGAAATTAGGGGTAAATGTGAATTAAAGCACTTTGAACGGAAAGGACACAAACAGTTAATGTATTAAAGGACTCATTGTTGCAGGTAAAAATTGACTGCGGGACTTTTTTATAACACTGTTTGGGGCATGCCGCCAATGTTCACAAAATCTGTCTATTTCCAAGCACCACTTTTACATGTCACATTCACTTACTGTGTACTTCGTCTTTTGACCTCACCTCTCGACTAAAACTGTATTCTTTAACATCACCCACAACGTCCTCATCAATGAAATTAATGTTTATTTTTCCACAGGTTTTCATTCTCAAGATCTCTAAAGCCATGATAAGTGTTATCTACTCCTTTAAGTTTCCTTCCACTTAGGTGGTCCTGTTCCTCTCAGATTTTACTCTGATGGCTCCAACTGCTCTCCGTTCTCACTGACTCCTTGATCTAGGCATTCTCCAGGTTCCTATGACTTCATTCTTCTCGTTTTCTTCAGGTTGTGCTGGGAACGTTGCATTCTTCAGAGATTTTCCTTTATCTCCTCTTGGATTTTATGTAATTAAATTTAGTTGAATCATACTGCTTAAGAAAACTCTTTGCAGTTATTAATTAAAGACTAGTTTTTAAGGTGTTTACATAAAATGCAAAAGCATAATTATTATTCTCCTAGGTCAGATTCAACATCTGTAAGTATTCAACTGCCTTGCTCGTGTCTGTATTACTTAATTAAGGATTACTGTGGATAGACACCTTACTAAGTGTTCACCAAGACTTTGCAGAAATTTTTAAAGTAGTTATTAATGTTACCTTTGCTTTACACAAGTGTAAACTAAAGCTCAACCAGGTTAGGTGAAAAGATTACACAGTTCACAAATGACAGAATTGAAACTTGAGCTACAAAGAATGTGGTCTTAGCCTTGACTGTATAATAAATCATAAGGTCAGAGATTCCTGTTGGTACATTGGAGTTTTTACTCCTAACCCACACTGACTTGTTTATCCACAGATCTTAATTTAGTCTCTTGCAAATAAGTTGCTATTTTTAACATGTGCTACATCTTGTGTTCACAAGTTGAGTCTTGTCCTAATCTCCTTTGATTTGGCTGCAGATCTTGGGAAAATGCTGCTATGTCTTAATGTACTCAGCTGTTTCATAAAGGGGATAAAGCCTTAAATGTTTCCAGTGGCAGCTGTCAGCAAACCCCTGCCATGTTTAAAAACAAACTTAGAAGACCAGGCTCCCAGGATCAGAGAATCATGTGTAATTTACTGTAAGATGGAAAATACTTCAGGAAGCCCAAGAGGCAAAAGAAATCTTTTCACCTACTTCTTGCAGGGTTTCCCAGTGATCAGGCTTGTATTTCTCTGGTTGCAAAGGCACAGTTTTCTCTCTGATATTCAAAAAAAGCCTTCCCGGTAATTATGAAATGATGCAAAAGTGCACTCAAGTAAACTAAAGTTGTAGTTATTGCTTTCTGTGTATCTAAGGGGGAATGACCTTTAGCAATTACATGTTATGTCGAACAAAAGCAATCACAGCAATCTAACATTTATTGAACCACTGCTGTCTGCCTTTCTAGGATTATGTTATGGGAATGTTCTGGGATCCCTAGAATTTGGCACTCAAACACATGAAAAATGTTCAATAAACATGTAATTAATGAGAATCAGTATGACTTGGGAAATGAAGTGTTTTCTAGACAGGTTTTTTTGTTTGTTTGTTTGTTTGTTTTACATACAAATGGGAAGAGTAAACTAGATGATTCTAACTTCTTTTCCAATTTGAAACAACACAACCAAAGAGTGATTTCAAAAATTATTCTGTCCTCTGGTGGCCTAATTAAGTGGGCCAGGTAGGATGCATAATCCAATAAGTTGCATACGAATCATGCAAGATGGTGAATTAGCGTTGGAGATGATTCCAACTTAGTAATTTGGTCTCATAGAAGTTTCAGTCAAATTTTACATTAACCAGTGAGAACATTTGACAGTAAAATGTGTCAATTACTATAGAAAAATAGTACAAAATATAAAGAAATCACTTTACATGAGCTGTGAAGGGTCTATACTGAAAAAGCTATAAAGCTTTACTATGGCATATAAATAAGATAGGGTGATCTAATGTATTTGTGGATAAAAAGTCTCCATTTAATACAATAAGCCTATAGTTGAACTTCATTTTGGAAATATGTCTTATGTTCAGTTAAAAGTGGCTTTTATGGTGGCTTGCAGGGCAAGGGAGCTATCTGAAAATGTCCAGGTGTTTTTTTGTTTGTTTTTGTACTGGGGATACCACCTAGAGGTTTCTGCTTCTGTATGTAGACACTGTCACTGACTTACTTTCCAGCTGTTCTTTTTTTCCTTTTCTCTTTCTTTCTTTTCTTTCTTTCTTTCTTTCTTTCTTTCTTTCTTTCTTTCTTTCTTTCTTTCTTTCTCCTTCCTTCCTTCCTTCCTCTCTTTCCTTTCATTCTTTTATTCTTTCTTTTTCTTTCTTTTTGTTATTTTAAGCCAAAGGCTTGCTGAATTGCCCAGGCTGCATATGAACTCTTATTCTTCCTGCCTCTGTCCCCTGAGTTGCTGGACTTGTAGCCACCATGCCTGGCTTACTCAGGTAGTTTTGAGAAAAAGAATAATGCCAATGGATTCCCCCCCAACAAACATTATATTATATTGTATTACAAATTTACAAATATCAAAAGAATTCAATATTAATATCAGAAGGACAGATAGACCAGTAGAGTAGACTGAAAGTGCTAGAAAATATGTATTATTGTAGTAATTTAACCTATAATTTCAAATCAATCAGATCAGTCTGGTGTAGGTAACAAATTATTCCCAAACTCAATAGATTAATACAATGAAACTTTAAATCATACTCACCCAGCAGCCCAGTGCATATCACATGATAAAGAGCATGAAGAACTTTGCTGTAGAGAGTAATTAATAGGCCTAGGCTTATCCCCAGCATCCTAAAGCTGAAATATTTTAAAAATGTGGAGTCTGTGGTTTCAGGGCAAGGGAGCTAATGGAGATCTCATACCTCCTACTAATGCTTTTCCTGGAAGTAACAAATGTACAGATTTATGACCTGACTAATGACAAGAGACTTGAAAATGAGGGTAGGTCATAGATATTTTGTGAGGAATAAATATCTCTGCCACAAGAAAGCAAATGTAAGTTACTTTTCAAAATTTGTATATGGGCATACTGATTCAGCATTTTAATTAGCTGATTAACATTTTTAGATAAATGTGCATGATAACCTGTTGCCAGGAAAACTATGTTATAAGGAATGTTAAAGTAAGTTTTTCAAGATGAAAAGACATGACAACAGATGAAACTTGTATCTAATAGAAAAAATAAGCTTGAAAATAGCAGATATATAAGTCAAAATATATCTTTTGTTTCTTTAAAAAGATAACTGATTTACTGTTAAATCATCTTCAAAAGAGAATTGATTTAGTTAAATTTAACTGGTTTAACTAAGTTAACATTGTGATATGAGGTTTATATCACATGTAAATTAGTATTTGTAATAATAAGCAAAGGAAAAAGATTGAAAAATTTTATTGTTGTAAAATGGCTGTATTTTATGCAAAATATAATATCTAATCTATTTGACTAAAATAAATTGTGGATACATTTTCTAATTTTGAGCAACCCCCTCTACACACAAAAGAAGCATAGCTGAAAGACAGTAGATAAATTAAAATGGAGTGCCAAAATTTATTAAACTGACTAATAAGAATGGAGAAAATAACAAGAAGAAAATCCACAATGAAAAGGTAGTACAAATAGAAAATGAATAGCAAACTGGGACACTTAAACCAATCAAACAATAATTACATTAAATATAAATGTCAAATAAGAGACAGATGACCAAAATGCATGAAAATATTAAAAATCTTTATGTTATTGACAAGAGATGCTTCTTCAGAGATGAGTTTGTAAATGAAAAGGATGGAAAAAGGTATGCCACGCAAGGCAAGGATAAGAAATCTGATGTGAGTATATTAGTGAAGATAAATATTCTGACAGTATTCCTTAAATATAAAGCAATACTGTCAGATATAAAGAAATATGTTTTATAATAAAAATGATCAATTAACTAGGAATTGATCAATTAATTAATACCAAATGTTTATGCATCTGATAGAGATTAAAAATAAGCAACAAAAGCAAGCACATCTAAAGGTAAAAGAACAAACGCACAACTATAGTTAGAGAATTCAAAATACATCTCACAGTACACTTAAATACCAGTAGTTACACAAGAAAAAATGGCAAATCTGTATCTTTGTATTTGTTTAAAAAACCAAATTCAGTTAAAATTTTTCAAGATGACCTCAGCACCCAGTCCTAAAATATCAGAGTAATAATATTATTCTTACATAAGCTGTTTTAGAAAACAGAGGAAAAGAAACACTTTCCTGTTTATTTTTAAAGACAAAAATAATCTCAATAACAAAATCTGATAAAGATATTACAAGAAATGCAAATGAAAGAAAAATAAATCTTATAAAAATACATATGAAATCCTTGACAAAATATTGGCAAATGAAATATGTAAAGATATAAGCGTTATGTAGGACAACCAAATGAACTGTGCCTCAAGAACTCAAGACTGAATTACTTCTTAAATAAAATCAAACAACATAATTCACAACATTGACTATATAATAGGAAAACCATATAGTTATTCGATAGATGAAGGAAAAATATTTGCCAATATTCAATATCAATTTATTTAAAAGAACTTCAGTCTGGGAATAGAAAAGAGTCAGATAGAGGGAACTTAACAAAGTAAAACAACTTAGTGTTGAAAAATTTAATACTTTCTTCCAAGATTGATAACCACACAAGGATATCTTCTCTTACCATATAAATTCAGTTTTATCCTAGAGGTACTAGACTGTGCAAGAAAACAAAGCTTTTAAAAAGTAAAGACACAGGAGAAAGATCAGCACCTCCTGAGAACCTGCCATGCTGGGTCAGGGAGGATCCAACCAGAAGACAACTAGCCAGCCTTCCTGGTAAGCTGTTCAGTGGGTTCCAGGAAGAGAAAATTCAGCACCTCCTGTGAGCCTACCAATTTGCATGGCCTGAGAATCAACACCCCCCAAAACCCGTAAGCAACCTGTTTGTTCTGAGGATCACCTAAATTGATAGCAACTAAGGTACATAAAGCAACTAAATGCTTGTGTCGTTTGGTTGATTTTGCAGACCTGGGGCCAGCAGTCTGAGTATCTCTTGGGAGGATGACAGTATGCAACGTAGCAAATACGGGGGATTTCTTTTTATCTTGTCTTTGAGACCCAATATTGTTCTCACTGTTTTGCTTTATTCAACATTCTGTTTTTATTGGTTTTAGTCTCTTTGTTTTTGGTCTGATTTTGCTACACTTGATGGAACGGGCAACTATTGTGATAACAAGACATACTATATTAGCTGTTGTTTTCCTAGTATCCTGCTTTGAAGTTCTACACCAATTCTACTGCTTTGTTTTGATTGACTTCATTCTGTTTTGTTTTGTTGGATTTTACTATCTTTAAAGTAAAATTTTAAAAAAAGGTAAAGACACAAAAATTGCATAGGAAAAACTAAAATTATACTAACTTACAGATAATACGAATGGCTAAGAAAATACTGAAGAATCAAAAGAAAAAACTTATCAGAACTAATAAATTTATATAATAAATTTATAGGACCCAATATAGATATACAATCAAATAAGTTTTTGTATATTAGCAGTAAATAGTGAAAGTACATTTAAGAAAAATGGTCAATAAAAGTGGTAAAATATAAATGTTTTAACATAAGTACAACAAAAGATAAATGAGATACCTATACTTAAACCAGTAAACCACTTCTGAGAGAAATAAAAAATTTCAATAAAGAAATATTGCTTGTCTTGAGTCAGAAGACTACATGCTGTTTTTAGATGTTGAACTTCTCTTAATTGATCTGTAGATACAAAAGAATTCAAGTCCAAATTCTAACACATTTATGACAGAAATTGCTAAGTTGATTTAAAAATGTAAGTAGAAATTCACAGGACACAGAATAGAAAAACATAACTTTTCAGAAGAACAGCATTTGGAAAACCCATAGTACGTTATTTAAGACTACTGTGGTAGTATTGGTATAAGGGCAGATAAATACATCAGAGAAACACAATAGAAAACAAAGCAAGTGAGCACTGAATTAAGACAACTTATTGTAGAAAGGAAAATCCTTTTAATAAATGACCTGGAAACACTGAATAAGAATATGGGGAAAAAATAATCTTAGTCTCTATCTCACAAATACCCAAAAGTAATTTGACATAGATTAGACACCTAACTGAAGTAGCTGTAACTTTCAAGTGAAGGAGTGGTGAATGAAGTTTATTGTTCCACTCACAAAGATGAAACTGAGATTCAAAGATATTCTGATATCCTTCTATTGTATGTGCAACAAACCAAGCACAGAAACACAAATACCATACAGAACTCAGTAGAAATAGAATGGTGATTACCAGAGGCTGGGAAGATACTGTACAGAGGGTAAAATCTTCAATTAAGAGAAATAACTTTGAGAGATCTATTGCCTAGCATGGTGACTATAAATAATAATAATGTGTTACATATTTCAAAACTGCTAAAGGATAAATCTGTGAGGTGATAAATATGTAGATTTGCCTGATTTAATAATTGCACAATGTACACATTTATCAAAGCATCATGTTAGAACCTGTAACTATACACAATAATTTATCAATTAAAATAGAAAATGAATCATTAAGAAATTTGCCCATAGTCAAATGGCTAATGAATTGGACGCCTGAGATTTGAGTCTGAATTTATTTAGAACTAAAGTCACTGGCTGAGGTTCAACCATTGCAATGACAATGTCTTCCCATTAGTTAAACCTATATACACTGCTGGCACTGCACACAGTGCTTGATGGGATTTGAATGATTGTGGAAATCAGATCAAGATGTAATTACCTGGATTTTAAAGAATTACTGTAAGATAGCCATTTCCTTTTCAAGTTTGAATTTTCTGTGGGAAACAAATACAACCATTCTCATTACCTATACAATGCCAAAAGCATAGGCATGATTAGAAATATTCTCCTAATTTGATAATACATTTCATTAGTGGTTTAAGAAGTTGATATACCCACACAACTCTGTTGGTTTTATCTGGCCATTTAGAAGACAAAGGTAAACTAATGCAGCCTGCTTCGGCTATCAAACCAATCTCTTAATTTCAAACCACCCGAATGTGTTCTTTTTCTCCTTTTCTTTTTAATACAGGTCAGTGCATCCAATAATGCCACCTGATAAAGAAATCAAGGCCTTTTAAAATTAATGCTCACATGCCCTCAGAAATTCAGTTCTCATTTTAATTTTAAAAAGAAGTTCTTTTGTGTCTTTTTCTCTCTCTTCTTTCTGAGAGGTTCCTATTTAAAAGCAGTCAAGTGTATGTCATCATTATACAGTACCAGCAGCTTCTGAATGATTTTGGAAAAGATTAAAGTCTTTTGTTAATTATAAAATATAAGATATTTAATCATTTCATTGTGATTTATTGGATGAAAATAGAATATGACAACCTTCTTCAAAATGAATATAATAGTTATAAATGAATGAAATAGCAAAATATAATAAGATTTCCAAATGCTAAGTCAAAATAGGTTGTGGAAAAGTTTTTTTTAAACTCAGTAACTTACTTCCTTTTCACTTTTGAGAGTGTGATATTTGTTC